>PVKA01042217.1:0-17560 GCA_004027165.1 Ctenomys sociabilis
GTAGTGACCTGCTCTTGTGTTTGAGTCAAAGAAGGCACAGTCCTCCAATTGCCCTAGAAAGAGCATTCATTCCTTGGGGCATATCTTAAATCTCACCCTAGATATAAACTAATCTGTCAAATACTTTCTCTTGTCATTATAGATTTGTTCATGCATAATTTTAGAGAAGTGGGTTTCTGTGGTTCTCCCATTTCTTAGAAATTGACACCCACATACTGAATGGACACAATAAGTAACCAAAATTTGCAAAGAAGTAGAACAAAGAATAATTCAGATTAGAAAATTGCTCATAACTCTGTTCTCATTTTATGAAAAATCTTACACTCACAGTTGCTGGGGATTAAACTTTCAACAAATCCCTCTTCTAAAGGTTTTGGTTTGTTTTGCTTTTTAATTCTTGAACCTGAGCCCAAGCTTTTCATCTCTAAATTGACTACCATGTCCCAACTTCCCCATGGAATTAATCCCAGTCATAAAAGAATGTCCTTTGCCACCTCCATGACAGTTGCTAGACAGTCTCAAGTGCTTGCCTTCCATTTCCCTAACCATGTCAGCCCTCCCATGTAGAGTGGGAGTGAGCACTGGGGGAGGAGCCCTGGGCCTGTACCAAGGTGACAAAAGAGAAGGAGGACGATTCACAAGCATTACAGTGATAATATTTGTAACTCAAGGCCCACTACATCTTCCAGAAGGATTAATTCAGCACCAGTCTCAAACTAGGCTAACTCAGCAAGACAGAACACTATTGTCATAGATAGAACTGCATTCATTTTTTTTCTGTAATTGAGTTTTTAAAAGAAAAACAAAAGCCAAACTGCAGTTGAGATAATGTCATGTTGGATAGTCCTAGCCCTGCTCCTTCTCTGCCTCTCCAGCCGCAGCCGAGAGCATAACTCCAGAGAAAAGATGGGCACATAAGGAAACAGGAGGCAGATGACACCTGCAGCATGTACGAACTCACACAGCCTGTCGTAATCATTGGGACTCTCTAGTCTTCTTACTGATCTGATAAATATTTTCTTTCTTTTTTTTTTTTTTTTTTTTTTGTCTTTTTGAGACAGGGTCTCACTATGCAGTTCAGGCTGGCCTTCAGCTCACTTTGTAGCTCAGGCTGGTCTCGAACTCACAACAATCCTCCTGCCTCAGCCTCCCAAGTGCTGGGATTACAGGCATGTGCCACCATGCCCGGCTGTTGATAAATATTTTCTGATAAGCATAACAATAAGGTCTGTCTCACAGGACTACCATAGGACCAAATAGTGTAGTGAAAAGGTTCTATAAAAGCTCTCGTCCCAAAAAGTCATCAATAAATGTTAGTATTTGTTTACTCATGTGATTATTTGTATTACTTACTGCACGCATAGCTTGCATAACTGCAGACTGAAAACGGCTCAGAAAATATAAGCACGCATTTAGTTGTCACGATGTGATGTGTGCAGGCTGCTGAAGTGAGAATATTGCCATGATGTAATGTCAAGAATGGTTCTATTGGGCTGGGGAGATAGCTCAGTAGAATAAGGGCTTGCCTGGCAAGTGCAGGATCCTGAGTTCAATCTTCAGTACCACCAAAAAAAAAAAAAGAATGGTTCTATTTGTCATCAGGCACAGTGGTGCATGCCTGAAATCTGAGAACTTTCAAGGCTGAGGGGGGAGGATTGACCATTTGAAGTCAGCCCAGGCTGTACTGGGTGCTCTGGGCCACACTGGGCTCCATAGTGATATAGTGAGGTTCTGTGTCAAAAAGCAAAAAGGTCACACTGAACTTCTCCCATAAACCAAAGAGTACAACCACAGCCTAAATATGCCTTCATTGGAAAGGTCACTACGCAAGATTTGCCAGTAAAATAATTTTGAAAATGTTAAACTTCTATTGAAAGGTAGGCCTGATCAACTCTAGTCTACGTCGCTGGCCTTCCCAAATGCCACTTCTAGTCCAGCTCATCTGTGGGACCAGACACAAGAAACACCATGCCAGTGCCCAGACCTGGCTGTTCTTTTAGGCCGTGCTGTCTCTGACTCATGCTACTCCCTGAGAACCCTCCCTGCCTCCTCCTAAGGCCCAGCTCCTCTCACAGCCATAGCAAAGACCCCCTCCTGCAGAAAATTGCCTTGGCCCTCTCCTCCACTCCTAGGGCCCACGCTCCATGTTCCACACAGGGCTGCATCAGTCCTCCACCTCATCATGATGGGAAAATTCTTTATTCACAGTCTGCTGAGTCCTTCAGGGAGTTCCTGCACCTCACTTAGCAGTGTTCCCAGCGTCAACCATGGTGCCCAGCACAGAGGCAGGGCTCCTTGGCATTGGTCAGATTCCAGCGAATCTACTTCAAGCAGAAGGCACCATGCCACCACAGACACATGTGGAAGCTCCCGGTTATTCATGAAGGAAGGGAGGCAGCACAGCCAGTGCTTTAGACTGAGTGTATCCTTAGACCTAGCAAATCAACACTTAACGCTGACTCCAAAAAGCAACCTATGCAGTCATCACAACTGGAACAACAGTAAAGTCATGGCCATTTATCCCTGATTTCCTATGAGCCAATCACTGCTGCCATGTCACATGTATATTAACTCATTCAGTCCTCTCAGCATCCCTCCCCAGTAATCATAAGTAGAGGTCATGGAATATAACTAGGAGGGTTACATCACCAAACGCTTTGGAAATCTTTAATTCAGTGTAGTGTCTCACTAAATCATTCAATTTCCCAAGCTACACTCAGACTTGCAATCCTCTTGCCTCAGTCTCTTAGAGTGGTGGGATTACGGTTATGTACCCTAAGCCCAGTTCAACTATATATACTTTTATTATTATTATTATTTCATTGTTGCCCTAGATATGATAACATGCATATTTACTGCAATGGTTTAGATCCTTATCTCCAGGCCAGGTGTGCTGGTGCACACCTGTAATCCTAGCACTTGAGAAGCTGGCACAGGAGGCAAGGCCAGCCTGAGCTACAAAATGAGTTCAAGGCCAGCCTGAGCTACAAAATGAGTTCAAGGCCAGCCTGAGCTACAAAATGAGTTCAAGGCCAGCCTGAACTGCATAATGAAACTTTGTCTCAAAAAGGCAATAAGTAAATAAATAAATCCTTATCCCTATCCAAGCTCATGTTGAAATTCAACTATCATTATAAGAGAAGGGGTCTTTAAGAAGTGATAAAGTGAGGGGAAAGAACTCCTTCTCTGATACTAGTGGAGTGTCAATTGGCACAGCCCCTCTGGAAATCAGCATGGAGATTCCTCAGAAAAATGAAAACCAGAGATTCAGTTTGACCTAGATATTCTCCTTTCTCATAGCTTCCCAAAAGAGTTGAAAGCATCATACTACGGTTCGTGCATACCCCATGGTTATAGCAGCACCATTTATAATAGGCAAATCTTGGAAACAATCGATTTGCCCATCAATAGATGAATGAACTAAGAAAATGTAGCATTTATATGCAATAGAGTACTGTTCTGCCATAAAAAAGGGTAAGCTTCAGAAATTTGGGGGTAAATGAATGCACCTTAAGACCATAAAGTTGGGCCAGGGAGATGGCTCAGTAGAATAAGTGCTTCCCGGGCAAGTGCAAGGGCCTGAGTTCAATCTCCAATTCTGAAGAAAAAAAAAAAAAAAAAAAAAAAAAAAAAAAAGACCATAATGTTAAGTGAGATAAATAACACGCACAAGTTTAAATATTACATTGTTTGTGTGTGAGAAAGCCAAGGAGTAAAATGGAGGATCAATACGAGGAAGTAGGGAGAACACGCTCAGGTGGGAAGGGGAACAGGAGGGGAGGGAGGGGAGGAGGAAGGGAAGGAAGGGAGAAGGGAAAATGGTGAAAGAAAAGCAGTAGGATGGAATCAAAGCCTTTGTAAATGAGGAGGGAACAAGGATTGAAGGGAATGCAGGGAGGTGGGAAAAAAGAATTAAGATACGTCACATACACGTACAAATTCCTTATAATTAATGTGGTCATTATGTATGGCATATATGAAGTAATAAAACAAGATAAATAGCAAGAATTTAATAAGAGGTGATAAGCACACAAGGGTGCTACCCCTGGGAATGGACTAGGGCCATTTTCACAGGAGTGTGTTCCTTAAAGCATAAGCGAGGCTCTTTCTTGTCTGTCTGTCTCTCTGTCTCTGTCTCTGTTTCTATCTCTGTCTGTCTCTCTCTGTCTCTGTCTTTCTCTGTTTCTGTCTCTGTCTCTCTCTCTCTGTCTGTCTGTCTGTCTGTTTCTGTCTCTGTCTTTGTTTCTGTCTGTCTCTTCTCTGTCTCTCTTTTCTCTGTCTCTCTCTCTCTGATTCTCTCTCTCTCTCTGTCCTTCCCTCCCTCCCTCCCTCCCTCTCTTTGCCCTTCTGCTCTTCTGCTGTGGGGTGGCACAAGAAGAAAATCCTTGCACCTTCAAACTACGACCCAGGAAACTACAAATTGCCCAGTCTTAAGTTTTCTATTGCAGGTCTACAAAATGAACTCAGATAGATAACATATTGAGTTTTATGATAGTTGAGTATATTTACCTTTTTGTAGATACTGGAAAAAATTCAGAACTCCCTCATTAATGTGCCAAGCCACCGTTATACTACTATGGTATTTTTCCAGATTTTCTACTCTTTATATTTTTGCACCAATATTGTGTTACTCCTAGTTGCTATAATTCTATATTGTATTAGTCTTCTCCTACAGAAGCCATAAAGCTTTCCTAAAAATCATCCTGGTTAGTCTAGTATAATTTTATCATTTATCATATGGGCTTTTAAGTCCTTGGTCTCGACTTGCAAATCACCCTTTCCAAACATGTTCCTTGGAAAGAAAACCATTGTGATTTTTAATTATAATTGCAATAGTGTAATTAAGAAATGCTTATAATATTGAGCCTTATAATCTTGAGTTTTCTTAGCCTGAAATGTCCTGGATCTCTCAAACTTCATATTTTTATATAAATAATGCATATTTCTTACTAAATTATTCCAATATATTTCATACTTTTTAATAAAGTATTTCCTCAATTATATATTTTTTATTTTTTTATTCTTTTGGTCTTTTTGAGAGAGGGTCTCACTATGCAGTTCAGGCTGGCCTTATGCTCACTTTGTAGCTCAGGCTGGTCTCAAACTCTCAACAATCCTCCTGCCTCAGCCTCCCAAGTGCTGGGATTACAGGCATGCACCACCATGCCCGGCTATATTTTAATTGGTTAATCTTTGTGGGTAGGAAATTAAAATTTTTCATTATTACTATTAATATTGTAACAACAGTCTTACATATTATGTCCACTTATTTCTGGTATGTCCTATCAATTGACATAGTTGGCTCTTGCTGACAAAGCATCATAACATTACCGAAGAGTGATAACTGTGTTTACTTCTTGACAATGTTCATCCTCTTTACTGTTTTCTTGAATTCAGGCACTTGGGCCTGGGTGGGAATTAATCTCAAACTTAGTTACAGGGATGAGGCTTAATTTGGTAAAGTTCCCCACTTACTGTGATAGAATACCCTCTTCAGAGTGACTGGGGCTCACTGGTAGAGGTCACAGACCTCTGCTTGTGAGATTAATTCCCACCCAGGTCCATGTGCCTTAATTCAAGAAAACATTAAGAGGATGAACATTGTCAAGAAGTAAACACATAAGGCCGGGGAGATGGCTCAGTGGAATAAGCGCTTCCCTGGCAAGAGCAAGGGCCTGAGTTCAGTCCCCAATACTGCAAAAAAAAAAAAAAGAAGAAGAAGAAATAAACACAGTTATCACTCAGTTGGTAAATCGGTAATATTATAATGTTTTGTCTTCAAAAGCCAGACCCTGGGTGACCCAGCACACCAATGGTCGTAGCTATTTGAGGATCGGACACACAGTTGAAGAACATTTTCAGAACAGGACTGCTCTCTTCCTGCACTGGAAGGTGACAAACACTTTCAAAGTCTGGAACCAAATACCTGTGGTCCTTTCTTCCATGAGAAAAACTGCCCCCAGCATAAAAGAGCACAAACTAAAAGAATAGAGGTAGAACAGGCAAAAGCATTGAAACAAATCATGCTTGAAAGCAGGCCAATCCCAGGACTCTGCAAGAGCAAATGGAGTCCGCTTCACGCCTTAAACCAGTGGGCCTTATTTGCCAACCAAATCGCCCCAGTGGCTGCACCACCTCCTTGCTGCGTCTGCTATGCTTGTCTGAAAGGAACAACTTAGTTTAAAAATAAAGACATGGAAAATGACACCAGTTAAACACATACAAACAAAGAGCAGGAATGGAAAAATCAAAATCAGAAAACAATTCAAACCCAAGAATCTGAAGTAGGAAAAAGAGGCCCACGGTGAAGCCTGAAAGGACAGTTAGAAGGTTCTTGTACACTAAACTCTACCACTGCAAAATCCAGAACGAGAGAGGCAAGTTTTCATAAAAATTGTGACTCTAGTGGGGAATTGTACAGCACAATGCAATGGGTCAAGCAGATAAAGTAAGGGTATAGTGTAAATGACATAATGTCAATAATAATAAAAGCTACTTTTATTCTTCTGCATCAAATTTTCTTGACATTTTTCCCCATAAAAATGTTATTATTTTTTGCCTTTAAAAATCATCTAGCCTTAAAAAAAAAAAAAATCATCTAGCCTTGGGTTCAATTCCCCAGGTCTGCCGTGCTGGCCCCAGCCCCAGGGTACACTGAGACAGTGATTGAAGCTGGGCCTGGTGGTATGCACCTATAATCCCAGGTCTTGGGAGACTATGAACAGGTAGATCACTAAGAGTCCAATCTAGTAGTGAGACCCTGAACACCGTGTAGACACTTCCCTAAAAATACAAAAAAAAAAAAAAAAAAAAAAAAAGAATCATCTAGCCTGGCACCAGGGTACATACTGATAACCCCGATGTCTGGAAGGCCGAGGTATAAGGATGAGGAGCTTCAAGAAAAATAAAAATGGGCAGGGCTATAACTCAGTGAAGGCCCTCATTTGGCCCTCCATAGAAGGAAAAAGAAAAAAGAAAACGTTAAGCCTGATCCTCCCCCCCCACTTCCTCCCTGCCCACCCCTTGCCCTCTCCTGATAGCCACCCCCATTTCTTCACACCCTATAGAAAGCTCCTCCACATTCCCATCTGGAACCCCTCTCATGTGGCCTGTTCTGGGCAGGCCTTGCCCACCACCACTGCTAGTGGCCAGACGCCGCTCTTCTGATGGATTCCACACTCATTAGGCCCCATTCTCATTTCACTTAATTCATTCATTGCTCATCATCCTCTCTCTGCCCTTGACCCTGGATGTCACACTTTGGTCAAGGTCAGATCCAAGCTAAGAATGAAGATGTTAATTCTTACAAAGAGGAACATAAATTTAATACCACTGTAGTTCAAAGAGCCAGTTTAGGTAAATGCAGGGTCTAGAGTTCAATCCCTGCATGATGTGCTGGCCCTGTCCCCAGGGTACGCTGAGACAATGGTTGAGACTGGGCATGGTGGCACACACCCGGCACTTAGGAGGCTGAAAATAAGAGGATCACTATGAGTCCCATCTGTGTAGTGAGACCTTGTAGACCCTGTGCTAAATATAAATAAATAAATGAATGAATGAATGAATGAATGAACTCCTAAACATAAATGTCAAAACTATGCACTCTGCTTCAGAAATCCTCAGGCTTGATGATATACCACTGTAATCCCAGCACTTGGACTTGGGAAGCTGAGGCAGGAGGACTTCTATGATTTTGAGGGCAGTCTGGGCTAGTTCAAGATCATCCTTAACAACACAGCAAGACCCTGTCTCAAAAAGCAAATAACAACAATAAAAGATAATACCAAGGGAAGGAAGGAAGGAAGGAAGGAAGGAAGGAAGGAAGGAAGGAAGGAAGGAAGGAAGGAAGGAAGGAAGGAAGGAAGGAAGGGAGAAAGAATTTAATAGCATTTACATATAAGAAGGTCTGCTCTCCCACATCCTAACCAGACCAGCACACGACAAAAATCTATACAAGCACACTGAGCATCTATCTCTTAATGCATAGCAGGCAAAAGAACAAAACAAAACAAACAAACAGAAAAGCCCAAACATAATCAATGCAGTTAAAGTTCACTGTGCAGACATTTTACATTTCAGTCTCCAAATCCCTGAGGTAACTTCTGGCCTGAATTTGGGGCTTATTATTCTCTTCTATTATATCATCATCTCATAATGTGTTATACATATAAAAGATGTTCATCAAAGTTTGACACAAATAATAAAAACCAGGATGTTTTCTTTTGGCATTTTGTTTATACTGAATAAAAGATTGTTTATAAGATGACCATGCACTGTATTAAGCTCCAGTTAATTCTAGATTTTCTTTTTCCACAGCGGCTGGGGTCCCATCCCCAGCATGCCATGCCAGCCACACCCCCAGGGCACGCTGAGACAGCAACTGACATTGGGCGTGGTGGCATGGCCTATAAGCCCAGTGCTTGGGAGGCTGAAAACAGGAGGATCACTAGGAGTCTATGCTGTGTAGTGAGGCCCTGTAGGACCCGTACTAAATATATTTAAAAAAAAAAATAGATTTTCTTTTCCCAGTGTATAAATCATTACTAGCTGGGTCTCTACACCTGGGAGACCTGAATGAATTTTTCTTTGCCCTATCTGTGCTAGCCTTTCATGCCACCGTTATTCCGCTCTGATCTTTTTTCCAATGTTGAAAAAAAGTAATTTTTTCAGCTTCTAAAGTAATTTTCAGTTTAAAATTGATTATGTCTTACCTTTTAATCTATTTCTTCAGCATAAAAACTCTCCTTTCCACTCATAAGAATTTAATTCCATGGAGAAAAGAGGGGAAATTTAGTCTATTGTTTTTATTTCCTGAAGTAATTATTTTTCTGTGTCTTATTTGTTTTCCTTTCACATGTCATGTTCTTTTTTTGTGATTCCCAGGTAAGTCCCATTTTCCCTGTTTCTCAGTCACTTTTTATTAGGCACAAATTCATCTGGCCCACAGCATTGGTGGGTTGGCAGCATAGCCACTGAACGGCTTCCTGGTTCCAGGGAACTGTTCCTTATAACTTGGGCTGGAAGTCTGGGCACCAAGAGATGCTAATATGTTTTCAGCTACTCAAGTAACTGAGAAGAGCAGGCAGAGAAGGTTGGTGAGTAGCTAAGTATGTGGAAAGTACCTGTAGGCTTTCTCCAAGAAATCTGCCCTTCACGCCCACCTTGTCTTATACCCATCACCGCCTCTACTCTCTGCCCTGGTATTAAGGATTGGCTTCTGAAAAAAGACTGAGCTCTGGCTCTTTTTAGTTTTTGCTTGCTTGTTTGCTTTTTTTTTTTTTTTTTAATTTTTTCTGTGTTGTTGCTGATGTTGTTTTGGACAGGGTCTCACTAAGTTGCTTAAATGGGCCTCCAATTTGTACTCCTCCTGCCTCCGCCTCCCAAGTAGCTAGACCTACAGGTTTACACCACCATATTCAGCTCCAAAATTTTCTTGATCCTCACCCAAGCCTATCCCAGGAAGAAAAACACCTGCTAAGTTCTCACCCTTCAAGGTGAGGTTAACTCTATAGAAAGCCAGGTTGAAAGGAGAACTGCCACCCCACAGCTTTGTGTTAGAGAGTTCTTGTGTTCCTCTGTTTAGTCTGTTTTTCTCAGATGCTTGTCTCCCAGGTACTCCCAACCTACCCCCTTTGCAAACTTAATTTCTGATTGTTCTCTTTTTAAGAGTAAGGTAAATCAAAACATCCCTGGGACTAAGGACTTTCTTCTCCTCCTTCCCTACTCCCTCACTGCAGAGGTACTTTATGCTCAGAGTGTGAACCCTTCTTTCCAGTCCTCCTGTCTTTGACAGTCATTGAATAGACCTTAAAAATGACCTCCTTCAGGGCTGGGGAGATGGCTCAGTAGAATAAGTGCTTCCCTGGCCAGCACAAGGGCCTGAGTTACAAGGGCCTGAGTTCAATCCCAAATGGCCTCCTTCATTTCGCATCAATGTGTGTGATCTGTGTGGAGTCTGTCCTCACTGAAATTATCACTGCTTGGCTGGCAGATGTTCGTAGACTGCGGCTGTGCCACAATTGAGCTGGCATCAAAATAAACATGGAATGTTCATGGAGAACACACGAGCTGCGTGCTCCAAGACATACACGAATCACTCCATATCTTGTTAAAATTACAAGGGCTGGACCTGAGAATCTACATTTCTGATAAACTTTAGGATATACTGTTGCCGCTGGCTGCAAACACACATCCTTTGTCAATGTTTTGCAGGGAGACAGAACCAAAAGGATGATGACCACCCTGGGTGTCAATACAAGTGGACTGACAGAAATCTAGAACACCAGTACATCAACTTCCCATGAGGAGTATGCGCATCATGTACCACAAGCATATACTAATAATTAAAAAAACCTGATACATCACATTTCTACTGTGCCTGTGAAGGTGCTTCCTGAGAACAAGAGTACGAGGGAAGAGCTGAGTGGGGAAGACCCACCCTGAATGCTGACAGCCCCGGCCAGTGCATTGGAAGCCTGGATGGAACACAAAGAGGAAGAAATGAAGGTTCTGCAGAAGCTCGGCTCCTCTGAATAGGTGCTGCCATCCATTGTGGACATCAGGTGAAATTAAGTGCATTGAAAGTGGTGTGCCTGTAGACTCTATGCACAACAGACTCTAGGTTTTTCAGCTTTTGATAGCAGACTTGTGCCAATGAGTCCGTACGGAGCCATCCGCACCTTTAGCCACACACTGGGGCTGCATCATTTGTCTCTTGATCTGAGATGTCCAGCTTCTGGGACTGATCCTTTATCAGCTTCCACCGCTTCCAGCCTGCAGGAGGCTAGTGTGGGACCTTTCAGCCTCTTTCCAGTTAACACAATCAGTCTAATAAATCCTGTCAGATAATTATATATAATTCTGTTGGCTCTGTTTTTCTGAGTAGCCATGATTAACCCTGGTATATAATATGTACATATTAATACTAATGTTATTTATGGGGCTAGTGTGTGTGTGGGGGTGTGTGTATGTGTGTGTGTGTCACCTGACAATGGAGGCAGAGAGATCCCATGATCCTTTGGTAGTGAGCTAAAGCCCCTGGAAAGCCAGTTCAAGGCCCTGAGAGCTGAAAACCTCACAGTGGAGGCTCAGTTCAATACCAAAGTCCAGGAAAAAGTCAAGAGGAGGAAAAGACAGAAGGCCTAGTGCGAGCAGTCAGCTAGCTTAAAAATCCACCGCCCTGTGCTTCTTGGTTCTCTTGAGTCCCTCAATATTGCGTGCTCACTTCAGGGAGGGAGCCCTTCATGCAGCCCACTCATTCAAATGAGAATCTCTTCTGGAAACAGCAAAATACACACATCCAGAAGTAATGCTCAAGGGCCGGCCAAATACCTCAATGGATGAAAGTGCCTACTTAGACAAATGCAGCAGCTGGGGTTCGATCCCCCACATGCCTTGCTGGCCCTACTATTGAGGTATGCTGAGATAGTGTTAAGACTGGGTGTGGTGACACCCACCTGTAATCCCAGCTCTTGGGAGGCTCAACACAAGTGGATCACACAAGACCGAGCTATGCAGTGAGACCCTGTAGACCCTGCACCAAAATACAAAAAAAAAAAAAAAAAGTAATGCTCAACTGAACACCTGTGTAGCCCCACCAAGTTGGTATGTAAAATTAGCCATCATGGCTGTATTATATATGGTAAGTCATATATGTAATCACTGAGCAATGAAGGCCAGAAGGCATGATGAGGCAGCCCTGTAACCCTATCACCCTGGCAGGCTGAGGCTGGAGGACTGCACATCCACAGCCTCTGGCCTGAGCAACTTCCTATATTACATTATAAATAGCGCTGCAGGTAAACTCCGTGTGAAGGCCCTGGATTCCAACTCCCATACAGCCAAATAGATAAATAAGCTGAACAATTGTCCAAAAATATTCACTGCATCCTACTCAAGGCACTAAATGCTTTCTCTGCATTATCTCATTTAATTCTCAAAATAGTCTACAAGTAGACACTTCTTTTTTTTCTTTTTCCCAGTAATAGAGTTAGTTGGAACCAGGGCTTGGGCTGAGCTGCATCATCAGCCTGTTTTGTTCCTGGTTCTTATTCTTGTTTGAGGTAGGATCTCACCAACTCACTAAATTGCCCGGACAGGGCTCTCACTTACGATCCTTCAGCATCAGCTTAGCTCACTTGAGATTAAACATATGCCAAGTAACAGAACTGAACAATCAAACTGGAAGCACCTGGTACATATCTGCAGACAACCTTGTGCCATGCCATGGAAAACAGCAATCCCATCTTATTTTCCTGACAATTGACTGTGCTTAGTGATACTAGAGGGATATTGGGAAGACAAATGGGGGATTTTCTCTACATTTTAGAGCAGCTCTCGGGCTTCTTACAAGGTCCAGGTCGGGAAAGAGGCAAAAAGCTGCACTAAAGAGGGAGCGTGATCAATGACAGTGAGACCATATGGGAAAACACTAAGAGAAATTGTTAAGAACAGAAAGCAGAGCTCAGCATCCTTACCCTTCCATAGAGAGCAGAGAGCTATTGCCTAATGTAAGAATCTCGAAATAAAATTTCCTTACAAGCACCCGGAAGTGTTTGTTTTTATTACAAAGTATAAGGAAAGCTTGTGCTGCCTCCTTCTTACCCTTTTTAAAAATTTATTTTTATTTTTAGTGCTGAAGATTAAGCCTCCAGAGTTCACATGTTCCGTACATGCTCTCTCATGGAGCAACCCCCAGCTACCCTATTTCCACTGGGAAGCTCACTTTTCCTCCAAGATTTCAATGTCTCCAGAGTTTTCCAATCAATCCTTAACCACCCCCACAGTCCATTTCTTTCTCTATGCTCCACAGCGCTTTCTGCTTAACTCAGAGTACAAAATGTACTCATTCATTTATTTGCATTTCTCCCACAGTAGACCAGGACATTTTGGAAAAACAAGGTCTTAGTTCACTCACATGCCACGAGCCTTTGGCAACCCAGATGCTCACTTTCCAGACGTGACATCACTTCCTTTCCACTCCTGGCATCCATTGCTGGCCACAGCTTCTCCTCAGTGGCCCTCGGCCTGTGGGGTCTTCCTTCCTTCCTAATAAACTCGTTTCACTGTGTCCTTATGGTGCCACCAAATGCCGTCTTGCCGCACTCTGTAAATCTCTTTCCCCTATTAGATTATAAACTCCTGATGGCCGTGACTATGTCCTCCGCACATTTTAATTCTCTTTTGGGTTTACTTGAATCCTCCATACTGGCTGGCTGAAGCACAGAAAATCCGATGTTGATTTAAGACGAAAGAAAGGGAAAGAAGTTAGGACACAACAGAAGTTCTGGATTGGCTGAAACAGGCTTGAAAGCAGTTTAAGATCTCAAAGGCAGTCAAGAGCCACTACCTGGGAGACTGGCTAGGAACAATTCAAGCTTAAGGACAGCCTGGCCAACTGAATGAAACATTGTTTCAAAATATAAAGGGAGGGGGCTGGCAAGATAGCTCAGTGGTCTAAGTGCTCACTTGGGTAAGTGCAGGGGCCCAGGGATCAAGCCCTGGCACTGCATGCTGCACTGCACTGAGCTCTGGATGAAGTCCAGGTGTGGTGGTGCAAGCCTGTAATCCCAGCACTAGGGAGGCAGAAAATAGGAGGATGACTACTATGCAGTCTGAGCTACATTGTGAGACCCAACACAAAAATAAGTAAGTAAATAAAAATAAAGAACAAAAATATGATTATAGCTTGGTACAAAGGCTCTGGGTTCAACCCTAGTACAGTACCATCAAGAAAAGAAGGAAAGAAAGAGAAAGAAAGAAAGAAAGAAAGAAAGAAAGAAAGAAAGAAAGAAAGAAAGAAGAGAAAGTGGTCATGTGTAAGAAAAAAACAGTGAGATTAAAGAATTCAGTTAGTATAAATGCCAGCCAATTCTAAAGTTTTCTTTTGCTCTCTCTCTACCTCCTCCCCCTCCTCCTTCCCCCTCTTCCCCCTCCTCCTCCTCCCCTTTCTGGTACTGGGGATTAAGCCTAAGTGTTTCTTCCTGACTCCACCTGCCTCAACCTCCCCAAGCGTATCACTATGCCCAGATCAATCACTTTTTTCTTTGTATCAGTTTGAGGTATAGTATTTTTAAAAGTATTGTTTATGCTTTAGTTGATAAAAAAAAAACCAGAAAAAGAAATCAAGCTTTGTCTAAATATTTATAGAATGATGGGTGAAAGCATGAGGGGAATCCATGAAAATAGAAAACTTCTGCTGGTAGCTGATCCACTCCTGGTCACCTCTTGATTCACAAAGCTCCTTTCTGTACATGCATTCCATCATCTGGCATCTGACATGACGTGTTTTCAAATAAGCTATGAATTTCACCTTTAAAAAAAAAGAAAAAGAAAGAAAAATGGGGTGGGGATGTGGCTGAGTGATACAGTACTTTCCCTGTACATGGATAGAGCTCTGACTTCCACCCCTGCACCTCAGAGAGGAAAAAAATCCTGAAGGCACCCTTTTCAAAATTTTCCAGATTTTCCCCAATACAGGATCCTTCCTGATGTAAATTTCTTTCCCTGCTGAACATATTGCTCGACAAGGAGCTACGCTCTCCTTGTTCTTTAGCAAAGCATCAGGTTTTTGCTTTTACTATAAAAGAGAAGACCTCAGGAGCTTAATTTACATTTGAAAGAAAATTTTAAAAAATAACTAAATGAAAATATTAAGAAACAAAAGAATGCAGGAATTTAAAAAAAGAATTTAAGAGAGACAACTAGAGTAGGGCTGGATTTGCTTGAAGGGGAGAAAACTATCATGCCTCAGATCCAGAACCTGGGAATATGCTGAGCTGACAGTGGGGATTACTGAGTTTCGCTCAAGGGTATCCTTCGGGCCACAGACATCTTTAGAAAAGGCCAAGATAAATATGGTTACTTGAACCCTTCTCTACTAAATAAGGAGAAATCTTTCCTGATCTTCTTCTTCACCCTTAACATCAAATGTGAATCCTTAATTTTTGACACACTCTCCTTTTCTGTTGTGAGGCACTATGATTGAGAAAGAGGGTGAAGTTGGAACAAGGAGAGTCATGAAAGAAAAAAGAAAGAAGGAAAAAGGTAGATTCTATCTAAAAACAAAAAAATGTAAACCAGCTGTGGACAAAACATTTATTTCTTTGACCTCTGATAAAACTCTCATTGAAAATTGATTTGTGGCCAAAATTCAAAGTATTTCCATGGGGGTCATAGGTAGGGCTTTGGGGATGCGTTGGATTGGAGGGGGCTGATATTCATCAGTGGATTAGAGCACTAAGGAGTTTACAGCTGAACGTAGTGTCAGCAGTTGAAACCTGATTGGAGGAAGTAGGTCACTGGGGGCGTGGCCTGTCAGGGTCTATCTCCTTCCCTGTTCCCAAGATACCTCTCTGCTTCCCGCCTCCATGCCATGAGCTGTTTCTCCTCTGACACAGAACCCTGCTTTGGAGTCAGCCGACAGAACTGCAACCTCTACAAACTTCAAGGCAAAATAAACCTTTCCTCCTTTAAATTATGGGTATCTGGTATTGTGTTTCAGCAACAACGGAAGTGACTACAGCAAAAAATAAACATAAAATGTTAATGAAACTTCAGCTTCATAGGGCTTTGTGTGCATCTGTTTTTTTACCTACAATGATTTAACCCACTCATTATTAACATTATTTTTTTCTTTTTTTAAATGAAGGTAACAACAGTGAAAGTCAGATTTTAGAATTGATTTTGGGAATTTAACTTAATAAGATATACCAGGCTTGGTGGCCAATGTCTGCAATCTGAGCAGTCTGGGAGGTTGAGTCAGGAGATCACAAGCTTGAAAATCCAGCCTGCAAAGCTGAGCAACTTAGAAAGACTCTACCTCAGAATTTTTTAAAAAACTGTTTTCACAAAAGCTGGAGATACAGCTTCAGAGTGAAGGTCCATGGTTCCACCACTAGGACTGCCAAAAAAAAGGAAATTCAAACATAACAAAAATTAAACAGCTTAAGATATATGATTGGGTGGGTATTGAGAAAATAAATTCTCCATTTCTGCTAGAGTTTTTATTAAATCACTGTGGATACATATAATTATTTTTCCTATTTCCATCAATCTAGTCATAGATTGTATTTATTTATTTGTTTCCTCATATAAAGCTTCTAAAGTTGACATTTGTGAAAAATAATTTTACCTACCTCAGGCAAAGGGCATGTGATGGAGAAAACACCACATAGAATATCATTCTCCTCAGCCCCATACTCCTTCTCATTAAGGCTGGGGTTTGGCATAGGTGTTCTTTTTCCATTTCCTCCACAGAATGCTCCCTCTTGAGCAATCCTTAGCACCTGACCCTGTGAAAACTTCACTAAATGACTCCTTCACACTTAGCATCTTTTTGCCACTAACAACCAGCCTCAGGGAAGGGCCTGGCCACCTCCAGAGCAATCAGCCCTCTATTTTCCTCAGATCTTGGGATCCTCCAGGGTTAGCAAAAGCATGGAGGCTGAAGAGAGAGAAAAAGCTTTTTACCTTTGGGTAAAAAGTGGGGGGAAAGAGCTGGGGAGATAGCTCAGCCACGTAAGTGCCTGCCTGGCAAGTGCCAGGTCCTCAGTTTGATCCCTGGTATCGCAAAAAAAAAAAAAAAAAAAAAAAAAAAAAAAAAAAAAAAAAAAAAAAGAAAGAAAGAAAAAGAAAAAAGTGGGGTGAGAGGAGTGAGCAAAATCTTGACTATTCAGGAGGAAGTGGAGGAAGCAAGAAGATCATGCGTCTTAGGCCAACTTGGATAACTTTTTGAGAGCTTCACTCAAAATAAAATGGAAAGATCTTGGATGTAGTTCAGCATTCTCTGAGTTCAGTCTCCAGAATTGCAAAGAAAAAGTTAAGTGGTAGAGTGTCATGGTTACTCTTCTCTTTTTGCTTGGACAAAATAGTCAGCACCCAAAATGAAGGAAGGAATGGCTTACTTAGCTCGTAGTTAGTGGAGGTTTCAGTCCATATGCAGCTGGCTCCAAGGCAGAGGGGCACACAGCACAGAAAGCAGCCATTCATGGCACTGGAAGACAGCAAAACCAGAAGAGCAAAAGCAGCAGCAACAGTGGCCACAGAGAGCAAATCTGTCTTCCTTATGTTGCATTCAGTCTATCTGCCCAAGCCAGGTGTAGCAGTCACACCCATAATCCCAGCACTGGATCATGAATTTATCACACATTCTAGAGGTCTGAGCCATAACTGCATGAGGCTTTGGGGTGACAACTAGGCACAAACTGTAGCACAGAGAAAAGATTTCTCTCTTAACATTAAACAAAGTTTAAAAAAAGAAAAATCATAACCAAATTCACGGGGAGATGGTTCAGTGGAATAAGAGCTTGCCTGGCAAGTGCAAAGGCCTGAGTTCAATCCCCAGTGCTGCCAAAAAAAAAAAAAAAAAAAAAAAAGAAGTAGTCACAATACTTGAGATCCTCAATGCCTACTTTCCTTTAGGCCGGGCGTGGTGGTGCATGCCTGTAATCCCAGCACTCGGGAGGCTGAGGCAGGAGGATTGTTGTGAGTGCAAGACCAGCCTGAGCTAAAAAGTGAGCTTAAGGCCAGCCTCAACTGCATAGTAAGGCCCTGTCTCAAA
>PVKA01042218.1:0-17540 GCA_004027165.1 Ctenomys sociabilis
GCAGATCTTGCCTCTCATAGAATTATGTAGAAGCACAGCGTTATCTATCCCAACTGTACTGTCTATACACACACATCATGATTTTTTCTTTCTACAACCCTTCCTTTGTCTACACCTGTCAAAAGTGGGCACTCCATTGACATTCAACTAACTTAGGTGCTTGAACTAGACACCACAATCCAACACAGTCCAGCATTCTACAACCATAGTGAGTTATTCAAAGAAATTGTCGACCATATCCATTTACAGCTCAGCTTAATATTATGGCCTCACAATGTATACTTCATTTTTATACTTTTCTGCTGGATTGTTAAGACCTAGGTAGATCAAGACTTATGTACCAACACAAGAACTTTATATTTCCTATGTGGTCATTGAAGTCCTCTCAGGGTTTATCTTGTAGTCCTGTACATTACTCTGTAGTTCCTTTGTCTGTGTCATTCATGTGGATGAGTCACAGCCAATGCTTGACCAGATTGCTCTCTGTGAGAGCTTGAGAGAAAGTTTTCTCTTCATATGACTCTCCCCAGGCACACTTTAGAACTTCAATCTCTTTCCTCTGTGGCTCCATAACTAATAAGCAATCAGACAGAGGACTACTGTCTAGAATATATAAAGAACTAAGACATAACAGGGCCCTCAAATTTAAAGACCCAATTCAGAAATGGGCATCTGAGATGAATACACACTTCTCAGAGGACGAAATTAAAGAAGCGAACAAATATATGAAAAAATGTTCCACATCGCTAGCCATTCGTGAAATGCAAATAAAAACAACACTGAGATATCATCTCACTCCAGAAAGAATGGCTATCATAAGGAAATGTACAACAAGTAAAATCAATTGAGTCAGATAAGGCAAAGTGAATGGCATATGCTGCAGGATACTAATCAGCTTTTCTTCTGGATGGTTAACAACCTAAGTTCACAAGTCAGAGTTGGAGAAATAGAAGAGCCACAAGGCCAGCCAACATTTTGGCCCTAGCCTCTCAAGGTCAGCGAAGACTCAGGACATAGGAGAACCTGTACTGCAACATCATGAAACTCAGGTGAGCTCCAAATTTTCTGAACAAGGAGATTATGGAGCTACAGAGGAAAGAGATTGAAGATCTAGAGTGTGCCTGGGGAGAGTCACATGAAGAGAAAACTTTCTCTAGAATTAATGTTTGAACTAAAACAAGAAATTTCTGAAGACATAGCATCTGAAGGAAAGAATCTAATACAGAAACATATGGGGAAGCCCAATGTCCACCAAGAACAAGTGCAGAGAACACTAGCTCAGCTGAAATGTGTGAATTAACAGCATTGCAAGCAAAGACACAACAGCAGAAAGATATAGAGGAACTCAGAAAAGAAATAATTTCTGAAGTAAAAAAAGAAATCTCTGAATTCATAGCATCTGAAATAAAGAATCAAGTATGGACACATATGGAGGAGACCCATTTTGAATAAAACTCTGCAATAAAAAAAATTATTGGCTACCTCTAAAGAAGACATTGATCAAAAAAAAAAAAAAAGCAGAGATTGGAAATATAACAGATTCCTTGAATGAGCAATACAGGAAAGAAATAGATCACATGAAGCAGAGTCAAAGAGATATAGAGTAACTTAAAATCTCAATCACAAGTATACAAAAAGGTTTCAGTGAAGGCAAAGACTGAGTTTCAGATCTTGAAGATGCTGGTGCAGCTAGTGAAAGGCTAAGAAAAGATCTCTTAAAAATAACTAGGATAAGCCGGGCGTGGTGGCGCATGCCTGTAATCCCAGCACTAGGGAGGCTGAGGCAGGAGGATTGTTGTGAGTTCGAGACCAGCCTGAGCTACAAAATGAGCTTAAGGCCAGCCTGAACTGCACAGTGAGACCCTGTCTCAAAAAAAAAGATAAAAAAAAAATAACTAGGATGCAGGAAAAAATAATCCATTACCTGCAAGACAATGCCAAGATGAACAATGTGAGACTAATAGGCATCTATGAGAAAGATGGAGTAAATACAAATGATACAAAAAGAATATGGGCAGAAGTAATAGCAGGCAATTTCCCAAATATGAGGAACAATTCAGGTAAACAAAGTATACAGAACACCAAATAACTTCAAGCCAATTAAAAATAAACCAGGCATATATTAAGCAAGATCCCAGAAATCAAGCAAAAGAACAATATACTGAAAGCCATATAGAAAAGAAGCAGATCACATTCAAAGGAAAATGCATAAGAATTACAGCTGACTTCTCACAAATTACGAAGGCAAGGAGAGCATGGAGAAGAATACTTCAAGTCCTCCATGAAAACGAACTCCAGCGCATACTACTATCCCCTGCAAAACCTTTTCAAGTGTGATGGAGAAAAGAAATACTTCCATTACAAAGAACAACTAAAGAATTTCATGATGACAAAGTCATTCCTACACAGATGACTGAAAGATGTTGTAGAGAGGGACTGAAGTGATCAGAACTCCACAAATGAGAACAGAAGAAACACACTAAATAGGGAACACAATTAAACACAGGACAAGATGGAGTAAACAAGAGCAGGTAAATAACATGTCAATCCTAAGCCAACACATCTCAATTATGACCATCAATGTAAATGGGCTCAATTCACCAATTAAGAGAAGTATGAAACAAAACCCAACAATATGCTGTATACAAGAAACACACTTAACTCAAAAAGACATTCATAGTGTTAAAGTCAAAGGATGGAAAACAATACTACATGTCCCAGCACCTCTGAGAAAAGCAGGAGTAGCAATTCTGTACTCAGACAGTCTCAACTTCAAACCAAGAAGGATCAAACGACATAAAGAAGGCCACTATATATTGGTTAGGGGAAAAACTCAAGAGCAAGAGGTAATACTCATAAATATCTATGCACCAAACACAGGAGCACCCAACTATATAAGACAAATTTTAATGGACATGAAAAGTCTAATATTCAAGACCACAATCCTAACAGGAGGTCTTAGCACACCCTTATCTCAAAAAGATCGGTCAATCAGACAAAAAATTAGCAAAGAAGTAGCAGAACTGAACCAGAGCTTGAAACAAATGGAAGTGGTGGACATATCCAGAATGTTACTCCCAATCACAGCTGAATAAAAAATCTGTTTCAGCTGCACATGGGTCTGCTTAAGTATATGCAAGAAATCATAAATTATACCATGCATATTATCTGAAAACAGTGTAATAAAACTGGCAATAAATGGCAAAACAACCCAGAAAAAGCCTCTCCATACATGAAAATTAAACAACACCCTTCTCAGCAATCAGTTTCAACATGAATTTCAACAATATCTAAAATTCAATGAAAATTCAACACTTACCATAATTTGTGGGATGTGATGAAAGCAGTTCTTAGAGGGAAAATCATAGCTATGAACACACACATTAGGAAAACAGAATGGGAATAAATAAACACCCTAATATTGCACCTCTGACATGTAGAAGAGGAAGAGAAAACAAAACCCTGAGCCCAAAGATGGAAAGAAATTGTGAAGATTAGAACAGAAATTAATTCAGTTGCAATGAGGAAAACAGTTCAAAGAATCAATGAATCAAAAACTTGATTCTTTGAAAGATTAAATAAAGTTGATAAGCCCCTAGCTAACCTCATCAAAAAGAGTAAGGAAAAAATTCAAATACAAGCAATAAGGAATGAAAAGACTGTAATCACCACAGACCTAGTGCAAATTCAAAAGATTATCAATAGCTACTTTGAGAATCTTTACTCCCACAGAATATAAGACAGAGAAGAAATGGACAGATTGATCCAAAGGTACAAATTACCAAAATTGAGTCAATAAAATATTTCAACTCTCAATAACCCAATAACAGCCAACAAAATATGAAATGTAATAATAAAAAAAAACCAGCCAACAGAGAAAGGTCCAGGTCCTGAAGTATTCACAGTTGAGTTCTACAAGAAATTTATAGAAAATATAATCCCTACACTCCTCATATTATTCAATGAAATTGAAAAGGAAGAAATCCTCCAAAAATCATCTCTGGAGGCAAGTATTACAGTGATTCCAAACTCAGGTAAAAATACAACTAAAAAGAAGAACTATAGGCCAATCTCCCTCATGAACATGGAGGCAAAAATCCTCAATAAAAATCTAGCAAATAGAATAAAGCAAATCATCATGAAGATCACACACCGTAACCAGGAAGGATTCATGCCAGGGGTGCCATGTTGCTTCAATATTCGAAAATCTATAAATGTAATACACTATATTAATAGACTGAACTCTAAAAACCACATGATCATCTCAATTGATGTAGAAAACGCTTTTGACAAAGTGCAACACTCAGCCATGTTCAAAGACCTATAGAAAATTGGAATAGAAGGCCTCTACTTCAATTTCATAAATACCATCTATGACAATCCAACGGCTAATAAAATTCTAAATGAGCAGAAACCGAAATCTTTTACTTAGATCTGGTACAAGACAAGCATGTCCTCTATCACCCCTCCTATTCAATATAGTTTTTGAATCATTAGCTACAGCCATTAGACATGAGGGAGAAATAAAAGGAATAAGAATAGGTAAAAAAAAAAGTTAGATTACTACTATTTGCAGATCATATGATACATTCCTTGGAACACCCAAAAGACTCCACCAAGAAGCTACTAGAATCTATACAGAAATTCAGTAGCATAGCAAGATACAAAATCAAAACTCAAAAGTCAATAGCATTCCTCTACACAGATAACAAACACACTAAGAGGGGAATTAGAGAAACAATACCTTTTACAATAGCACTGTGGAAAATGAAATACATTGGAATTCACTTCACGGAAGTCAAAGATCTTTTCACGGAAAATTACAGTACTCTAGGAAAAGAGACCATAGAGGATTTCAGAAAATGGAAAGATATTCCATGCTCCTGGATAGGTAGAACCAACATCATGAAGATGGCCATACTCCCAAAATTGCTGTACAGGTTCTATGCAATCCCTATCAAACTGCCACCAACATACCACCCAGACCAAGAGAAATCATTTCTAAAATTTATTTGGAGCCAAGAAAGACCTAGAATAGAAAAGGAAATCCTGGCCAACAAAGACAAGGCAGGAGGTATTACAATTCCTGACTTAATATTATACTACAAAGCTACTGTGATAAAATCAACATGGTATTAGCAATGAAATAGACCTGAGGATCAATGGAATAGATTAGAAGATGCAGAGGCCTCTATAAACACACTCAGCCACCTGATCTTTGAGAAAGTGGTCAAACACACTTACTGGAAGAAAGTTGGCCTCCTCAACAAATGGTGCTGGGAAAACTGGCTCTCTACATGCCAAAAACTAAAACTTGACCTGTGTCTATCACCATGCACAAAGCTAACGTCAAAATGTATTAGATATAAACCTTAAAACAGAAACGCTACATCTCCTAGAAGAGAAAGTAGGAGTAACTCTTGAAGATATAGGTGTAGGCAAAGAGTTCATGAACAAACATGTATTCACAGGTGAATCACTTGAAAGAATTAATGACCAGGACCAACTATTACTGAGAAGTTTTTGCGTTTTAAAAGATATTATCAACAAAGTGAAAAGTCACCCACATTTTTCAGAAAAATCTTAACTAATAAGCACTCAGACAAAAGTCTGCTCTCTAGAATTTATAAAGACCTAAAATCCATTGAGCACTCAAATTTGAAGATCCAGTGCAGAAATTGGCATCAGTGATGAATACATACTTTCAGAGGATGAAATTAAAGAAGTGAATAAATATATGAAAATATGTTCCACATCACTAGGCATCCATGAAATGCAAATTAGAACAATTCTGAGATACCATCTCATTCCAGATAGAAGGGCTATCATAAAGAAATCAACCAACAAAAAATGTTGGAGAGGATGTGGGGAAAGTGGAACCCTTCTGCGCTGCTGGTGGGAATGCAGACTGGTGAAACCATTATGGAAATAAGTGTAGAGAGTCCTTAAAAAAAGTAGGACTGGAAATCCCATTCAAGCCAGTGATCTTCCTGCTGGGAATATTCCCGGAGGAACTGAAAATGTCATATCATAGTGATATATGTGTATCTATGTTTATAGCAGCACAATTTGTGATACCCAAATCTTGGAAACAACTAAGATGCCCGTCAATTGAGGAATTGTTGAATAAGATGGGGTATATATATGCAAGGGAATATTACTCAGCTATAAAGAATGATAAAATTGAAGTATTGATATTTAAGTCGATGCCTTTCAAAGATATGCTGATAAGTGATGTAAACCAGACCCCAATGTGCAAACATCATATAGTCTCCCTAGCATAAGTAATCACAAGAAGAAATAAAAATAGAAAGGTATAACAAAACTGAAAGGAAAGAGAGAACTTAAGGATTAGACAATGAGGAGAAGGTAAGGAGAAAAGCTGAGAAAACGGATAGGGACAAAGCCATACATTTGTACACACAAAATGGGCAAGGCAATGATCCTGAGAAACATCAGCAGGTTTTTGAAAGCAGCAGTTAATTTGTAGGATTCTCAACCTAACTATCTAGATATGCTGATACCTGTGAACCCATCAACTGTACTGAAGATAGCGTTGTGTAATAGAAGGGCCATCCTTGCCATTCCTGTCATTCTGGTCTGCTAAGTACATACTTCCTGTCATGGCATAGCAATTATTATCATACTGTTTCACAGGTAAAATTTCTTAAATGAAAAATAAGACAGAAGAAAAAAATGTCACATGACAGTCCTGCTACAATGCTGTATATAGTCAGATTTGTAAATTTCTGTGTAATAATATGTGTATATTACTATTTTCTCAATTTTTTTCTTATATTCTGTAAGGACTTAAAGTTTAATACATCAATACTTGATGGAATATATCTCTTCCATGTTATGCCTAGGATGTTTGATATGTAGACAGATAGTTATGATAAACTAAACTGCATATGTTGCAGGATAATAATCAATTTATCTTCTGGATGGTTAATAATCTAAGTTTTCAGATAAAAAATTGGAGAGATGGAAGGGCTTCAAAGTCAGCCAATATTTTTGCCCTAGCCTTTCAAGGTCATTGAGGACTCAGGACATAGGAGAACCTGTACTGTAACATCATGTAATCAGTTGTGCCTCAATTTTTTTGATCAAGGAGATTATGGAGCCACAGAGGAATGTGATCAATGATTTATAGTGTGCCTAAGGTAAGTCACATGGAGATAAACTTTTTCTCAGGCTTTCACAGAGAACAAACTGCTCAAGTAATGGTCGTAACTCATCCACATGGCTGAAACTGACAAAGGATCTATAAAGTGTGGTACAGGGTTACAGGATAAACTCTGAGGGGACTTAACTGATCTTATCTGATACAAAAGTTGCATTTCTTGTTATATAGGTCTTGCTTTATCTTGGTCTTAACCATCCAGCAGACAAGTATAAAAGCAATGTATGTAAAGTAAAGCCATATTAATATTCTGAGCTGTAAAAGGCTCTGGTCAACAACTTCTGTGGATAACCATTACCACTGTGGACTGCTGGACCATGTTGGAGTAGTTTGCTAAATTCAAGCACCTATCATTATTGAGTGCCAATAGAATACTCATCTCTGACAGGATTAAACAAAATAAGGGGATACAAAGGAAGGGCCATTCTGTATATGTATATGTATATGTATATGTATATGTATATGTATATGTATATGTATATGTATATACAGAATAGTTAAGATAAATATGCAGCTACTTGCACATAATTCTGTGAGAAGAAGATTTGCATTAATAGTATTTGTACAGGATATTCTTTCTGCTTCTTGTACTATGGATGACTATTAGGAAGATAGTGTAAAAAGTATTAATTATTGAAATTGTCATATAAATCAGCTTTGAAAGAAAGATAGATATACAGCTACATTCTCTTAATTCAATGAATAGAGGGATCTGCTCTAATAGTGTTTGCAAATAGAATATCATATCTGTACCTTGTCCAACAAATAACTATTAAGAAAACAAAATGCAATGTATTAATTATTGAATATGTCCTACTAATTTGACTTGAAACTGTCTCATTGCTATTTGTTCTTTAATAAAATTATGGAAAAATAAAATAATGAATAATATATTTGACTACATGCAGAATTTTCTGTTCCTATTTCCTTTAAATACTAGTGTTCACTCTATCCATCATCTCTTCACCATCAAGTGAGCCTCAATGAATCACATAGGAACAGAGAAGCCCTCCCATCACCTCTGAAACACCACAGGATCCTCAGTACAGAGGAACCCAGCAGCCTAGCCCATCCCTCTACAACACCAGGTGGGCAGCCAGCATGAGAAGCTCACAGAAAGTAGCAACTGTCTTATTCATAGGGACCCAGGTTAAATGCACTCTAACAGTGAAAAGCACTTTGCCTTCAAACTGCTAATTTGTGAGTGGTTCTGTTATACACTATAGGCTTTGATCCCACTGTATAAAGTAGAAAATCAGTAGATACCACAGTAACTATCAATTTCTAAATCATATTTGGTGCTATCATTATTTCTGATTGTACTACTATATCTAGGATGTCATATCTGTTGAAATAAATTATTCTCCCTGTGTAACAATATTAAGAAGCTTGGGGATAATAACATCACCAAAACAGTACACCAAAAGAGGGCCGACAGAGGCAAGAGAAACCAACAACACACTCTCAATTAATTGGGAAGTTAGGACCTTAAGACAGACACCAACCAAGAGTATCCTAGACACCAAAGATGTTTCTAAAAAATAGACTTTTTCTACAGAGGCCTTGATACTAGTCATATAGCTACCAACTATGAAAACACACAAGGATCACCACAGAAAGCAAAATAAAAATTTTCTGAAATACAAAATGTCAGGATGAAGGAGAAAACTACAATCTTAGACATATAGCCTACACAAAACGAGTCCAGGAGACAGAGACACTGACATACAAGAAATTGGAAGGTAAACACCTGTAATTTTTGAGAATATACTAGTTGAAGTAGAGAACCACCACCAAACAGACAAAAACAGATCAGAAATAATTTCTTAGATTAAGAAAAGTGACAACTAGACCAAAAGAATTGCTCAGAACATCTAAAGAAGACAGATAAAAGCACAGAGGAGCACAGAAAGTGATGGAAACCTTGAATAAACAATATAAGAAAGAATTAGAATGAATGAAACATGACGTGCCATGTTGGCCCTGCCTCCGGGTGTGCTGAGAGGGTGATTGAGACTGGGCATGGTGGTGCATACCTGTAATCCCAGTTCTTGGGAGGCTGAATACAGGAAGATCACTATGAGTCTGATTTACATAGTGAGACACTGTAAACCTTGTACCAAAAATACAAAAAAGTGAATGAAACAAATTCAAAGAGACATTCAGGAAATTTAAAATACCGTTGAAAAAAAATTCCGTTGAAAACTGGAAAAATCATTTGAACAAAACTGAAGATAGACTTCCAGACCTTGAATACAGCATTGAAACTCACAATTATGGAAGGAAATATCTCTTTAAAAAGATCTCTTAACAAGGAATCTGCTGACATAGAAGCTTGGTGGACCTGCTGCGGGCTACACCACCTTTGCAGTTGCAGGCAGACATTGAACATCTTCAGGACCCTGGTGAGTCTGGCGCATGCCCACTGCCTGCACAGAAGCTTTGCTGAGCTACAGCTGACTCACCCACCAGTCTCAGTAGCCTTGTGGAATCCTCCTGCCATAGGAAGCTTGCTGACCTGTGCCCTTCTCCCCACCCCCATATTGCTGCTGAGTATGGATAAATATTGGGAGTTTCAAAAATGTCAAAACAAAGTATAAAAAGACAATTTCATACCTCCACCAAGACCAGAAAACAAGAACAGAAAAATGTGGAAATTTTCTGAAATAATAGCAGATAAAGGAAAGAAACAACTACAATAGGCTATAGAAGAAATAAGATCAGAAATAATCTCTCAGATAGAAAAAGAAATGTCAATAATCATAAAACAATTGTTCAGTACATCTAAAGAAGAAATAAATAAAAACATAGAGGATAATAGAAAAATAATGGAAGTCTTGAATGAACATTATAGTAGGAAAGAATTACAATGAATGAAACAAATTCAAACAGATATCCAGGAAATTAAGAGTTCCATTGAAAGTTGGAAAAAACACTTGAACTTAACTAAAGATAGACTTTCAGACCTTGAAGACACCACTGCAGATAACATTGGTGAAATGAAAGATGTCTTGAAAATATCAAGGAACCAGGAAATAACAATATTGCAGCTACAAGATGATGCAGAGAAAAACAATATAAGACTTTTAGATGTCAACAAAACAGCAGGAGTTAGCACAAATAACATAAAAAGACTATATATAGAAGTACTAGCAGAATGTTTTCCATGCTTGGGGAGAGAATCTAACATACAGATAAGTGGGCTATATAAATATCCAGTTAACCATACTCTAAATATACTCATAGACATATAATAATGAAGATCTAAGGGCCAGCCAAATAGCTCAATGGATTAAAGTGCCTGCTTAGGCAGATGCAGCTGCTGGGGTTTGATCCCTGATGTGCTGTGCCAGTCCTGCTCCCAAGGCATGCTGAGACAGTGATTGAAACCGGGCATGGTCCATGTTTGGTAGACACTTAAAGTTTAACATATCAACACTTAATGGAAAATATATGCTCCATCTTATGCCTAAGATATTTGATATTCAGACAGATAGAGAGCTTAAACACACCTGCATATGTTGTAGGGTAATAATAAGCTTCTCCTCTGAAGGTTAGCAACCTAAATTTGCAGACCAAAAATTAGAGAAAAAGAAGGGCTTCAAGGACAGCCAACATTTTGGCCCTAGGCTTTCAAGGTCAGTGAAGACTCAGGACATAGGAGAACCTGTACTGTAACATCATGTAACTCACTTGTGTCCCAAATTTTCTGATCAAGGAGATTATGGGGCCATAGAGGAATGTGATTGTTGATGCAGTGTGTGCCTATTTAGGGTCACATGGAGAGAAAATATTTTCTCAGGCTTTCACAGACAGCAAATTGGTCAAACAATGGGCATGACTAATCCACAAGGCCGACACTGACAAAGGATCTACAAAGAGTGGTACAGGGTTTTTGGATAAGTCTCAAGGGAACTTGACTGACCTTATCAGATACAAAAGTCATGTTTCTTGTTATATAAGTCTTACTTTATCTTGGTCTTAACCATCCAGCAGAAAAGTATAGAAACGAGGTATGAAAAATAAAGCCATGTTAATATGCTGAGCTGTGGAAGGCCCAAGTCATCAGATTCAGACATTGCCAGTCCTGTGGATAACCTATTACTATTGTGGATTACTGGACTATATTGGAATATTTTGCTGGATTCATGCACCTGCAATATTTGGATGGCAATGGAATACCCATCTCTGACAAAACTAAACAAAAAAAGGGGATATACATGGACCATTTTGTATACGCGTATACAAAATAGTTAGGATAGTTATATTTGCTGTTTTTTCTTAATTCAATAAGAAGAAAGACTTATACTAATAGTGTTTGGACAGAATATCATGTCTGCATCCTGTGCTGTGAATGACTACTACAAAGACAATAATATGCAATGTATTAATTGTTGTAACTCTCCTACCAATCTGTTTTGAAACTGTATCATTGCAATTCTTTTCTCAATAAAATTAATAATGAAATAGAGACTGGGTCTGGTAGCATGTACCTGTAACCCAAGGTTTTGGGAGGCTAAACACAGGCAGATCACTATGAGTCTGATGTATATAGTGAGTCCTTGTACACCTTGTAAAAAATCAAGATCTCCAAAATTCATCAGAAGAACAGAATATTAAAAGTGATTAGAGGGAAGAAACAGATTGCCTATAAGAAGCAATCAGAATCATGGCAGATTTCTCAACACACACCATCAAATCAAGAAGAACTTGAAGTAAGATCTTTCAGGTCCTGAAGGAAAACAATTTGTATCCCAGATTGATGTACCCTGCAAAAATTATCTATCAAATTTAATGGAGAGATTTAAATGACAAAGAACTATTGAGGAAATTCAAGACCATCAAACCAACCATACAAACAGTACTGACAGATATTTCACAAATAAAAAGTGGCAATGACCAAAACTTCAAGAATGACAACAGAAAGGGCTGGCCAAATAGCTCAGCAGATTAAAGTGCCTGCAAGCATGTGCAGGTGCTGGAGGTTTAATACCCAGGCCTTCCGTGCCTGCTCCACTCCCAGGTCATGCTGAGATGGCAATTGAGATTGGGCATGGTGGCATATGCCTGTAATCCCAGCATCTGAGAGGCTGTAAAGAGGAGAATCACTGTGAGTCTGATCTAGTAGTGAGACCCTGAATACCCTGCAGACCCTTCCCTAAAATACAGAAAAAAACAAACTAAAGGAATGAGTACAGAAAGGAACCACCACACAGGGAAAGCAATTAAACAGAGTGGGGAAATAGGGAACCTACAGTAGGAAAATAACATGAAAAAGATAAGCCAATGTGTAACAGTTATAACTATCACTATAAATGTCTTCAATTCACAAATCAAAGCAAGTAGACTGGTGGAATGGATCAAAAAATAAAATTCAAGTGCTGGGAGATAGCTTGGTAATCTGAGCTCCTGCCTGGAAAGCATAGTGATCCAGGTTCAGTCCCTTGTACTGCATACCCTGTGGGTCCTAGAACAAAATGGTGCATTATGCCAGTTACTGAAACAAGCTGTGGTGGTTTACATCAACTCTGGGGAGGCTGAGACAGGAGGATCACTAGGAGTCCAAGCTGTGTAGTGAGACCCTGTGCCAAATAAATAATTTTTAAAAATTAAAAAAGTAAACAAAATCCAACTATATGCTGAAGAGAAGAAACACATTTAACTCAAAAGGAAGTTCCTAGACTGAAAGTCAAAGGATGGAATTAATACTCCAGGTGACAGAAACTCAGAGAAAAGCAACAGTAGCTATTCTAGTTGCTGACAATGTCAACTTCAAAGCAAGAATGATTAAAGGAGATAAAGAAGGTCACTACATACTTGTTAGGGGAAAACTAAGAGAAGAAAAGATAACTATCACATAGATAGATAGATAGATAGATAGATAGATAGATAGATAGATAGATAGATAGATAGATAGATGATAGATAGATAATCTATGTCTGTGTCTATATCTATGTCTCTTTCTGTCTATATCCAATGTAGGAGCACCCAACTATATAAGACAAATTTCAATGAACACAAAAAATGAAATGAACAATAATGAAACTGCAGTGGGGGACTTTAACACCACAGTCACAGAGATAGAGGAAATAGGCAAAAAATTCAGCAAAGAAATAGCAGAACTAAACCAAACTTGTGAAGAAATAGACTGAGCAGACTTTTATAGTGTTCCATTCAAGTATATCAGAATACACATTCTACTCAGCTGCACATGGGATGTTCTCCAAAATAAACTATATACTAGTATATCAAGCAGGCATAAGTAAATTTAAAGCAATTGAAATCATCCTATGAATATTATCTGATAATATTGCAAAGAAACTGGAAATTTTTGACAAAACAAACAGCTAAATCTCCATAAACACTTGAAAATTACATAATACTCCACTAAGCAATCAACAGGTCATAGATGAAATTAAAGAAGAAATCAAATAATATTTTCAAGCAAATTAAAAGATACAACTTAATGGAACCTGCGGCATGCAATGCAAGCTGTCTTCAAAGGGAAATTTATAGTCATAAATTCACACATAAGGAAAACAGAATGAGCCCAAATAAACAATCTTATCTTGTACCTCAAGCTCCTAGAAAAAAAAAAAAAGAGTGAATCATGACAAAAGCCAAAAGAAGGTGGGAACTTATAAAGATCATAGAAGAAATTAATGCAATGGAGTTAAGGAAAACAATACAAGGAATGAATGAATTCAAGAATTGGAGCTGGAGAGATAGCTCAGTAGAATAAGTGCTTGCCTAGCAAGCACAAAGGCCTGAGTTCAATCTCTACTTCCACCAAAAAAAGAAAGAGTTGGCTCTTTGAAGGAATAAAGTTGATAACCCCTAGCTAAAAAGAGAAAAGAAAAATTTCAATTCAGACAATAAGGAATGAAAAAGGTAAAATCCCTACATACCCTATAAAAATGCTGAAGATCATTAGTCCTTACTTCTAAAATCTCTACTCTTACAGGATAAAAAAACACAGAGCTGAATCAAGAAGTTATAAAAATTTTGAATAACCCAGTAATAGTGCACGAAGTGGAAAATGTAAGGAAAAACTTATTAACAGAGAAAAATCCAAAGAGTGACAGATTTACAACTGAATTCTATAAGAAATTTAGAAAAGATTTAGTGTCAATGCTTCTCAAATTCTTCAATGAAATTGAAAGGAAAGGATTTCTTCTAAACTCATTCCTGGTGACAAGTACGACCCTGATACCAAAACCAGAGAAAGACCCAACCAAAAAGAGAAAGTACAGGCCAGTCTCCTTGATGAACATACATGTAAAATTCTTCAATAAAATAGTAGCAAACAGAATGTAGCAAATCATCAAGAAGATTATACATCGTGATCAAGTGGGATTCATCCCAAGAATACAGGGTGGTTTAACATACATAAATCCATCAATGTATACTCTATCTCAACACAGCTAAAGATAACAATCACATGATCATTTTAATAGATGCAAAAAAAAAAAGCATTTGACAAAGTCAAAGATTCATTCATGATATTACCCTTTAAAAAGTTGGAATAGATGAACTTTAACCTAGCCTGGTAAAAGCCATCTATGACAAATCACCAGTCAACATCACACTAATTGACAAAAACTGAAAGCTTTCACTTAAAATCAGAATCAAGACAAGGATGCCCACTGTCATGATTCCTATTCAGTGTAGTTCTGGAAGCACTAGCTAGAGCAATTAGACAAGAGAGAGAAATAAAATAAGGGATAGAAAGGAAGAAAAGAAATTATCATTATTTGCAGATGTTATGATACTCTAAATAGAAGACCCAAAAACTTCACCAAGAGACTTGTAGATTTAATAACCAAATTCACTAGCTTAGTAGGATACAAAGACAATATTCAAAAAACAATAGCATTTTTGTACACAAACAAGGAACACACTGAGAGATAAATTAGGGAAAGTACACCTTTCTGAACAGCATCTTAAAAAAGAGAAATATTTATAAATCAATCTCACAAAGGCAGTAAAAGATTTATGCAATGAAAATTACAGTACTCTGAGAAAAGAGATTGAAGAGAATTTCAAAGAAATGGAAAGATATCCCTTGCTTCTGGATAGGAAGAGCCAACATTGTCAAACTGGCCATACTCCTAAAATTGTTATATGGATTCAATGCAACCTCAATTAAAATACCTAGGTCTAGAGAAAACATTCTGGAGAAAAAATTCTTCTGGAACCAGAAGAGACCCAGAATAGTAAAAGAAATCCTGACCACTAAGGAAAAGCAGAAGGCATCACACCTGACCTGAAATTATACTACAAAGCTGCTGTGATAAAATCAGCATGGTACTTGTGGAAAAACAGATCAGGGGCTCAATGACACTGTTAGAAGATCTGGACAAAACTACAAGCACACTCAGCCATCTTACCTCATCATATCATATATATCATATATCATATCATATCATATATATCTCATCTCATCTCATCTCATCTCATCTCATCTCATCTCATCTCATCTCATCTCATCTCATCTCATCTCATTTCATCTCATCTGTTTAGTGACCTGCTCAGTCCACCCTGGGGGTAGGGCCGGCACAGCATGTGGTGCTGGGGATCAAAGCATGGTCCCTAGGCTTGCCTAAGCAGGCACTTTAGTCCACTGAGATATCTCGCTGGACCTCAGCCATCTTATCTTTGACAAAGGGTCCAAACATATTCACTGGAAGAAAGATAGCCTCTTCAATAAATGGTGCTGAGAAAACTGGTTTTCCACATGCCAAAGGCTGAAATTAGATCTATGTCTATCACAATGCACTAAACTATGGACAAAATCAATTAAAGAGTTAAATATTAAAACAGTAACACTATATATACTCCAAGAAGAAGTTGGTGGAAATCTTAAAAACAGGTGTGTAGGTAGAGAGTTCATGAACAAAAAATAAGCTGCATAGAAAATATTACAAAGAATCAGAAATTGGGATCCCATCAGTTTTAAAAGTTTCTTCACATGGAAAGAACTCACCAATTTTGCAAACCTATATCTGTTTTTTAGTATTTTTATTGAAGAACAAATAGCAATGAGATGGTCTCAAGACAAATTAACAGGACAGCTTCGATTAATCAATACACTGCAAAATTATTTTGTAATGTTTCACTGTCATACAAGGTGCAAACATGATATTATACTTACAGGCATTATCACAGCAGATGTCTCTAATCAGTGAATGAAGAGTGTAGCTATATAATAATCTTATTTTTATAGCTGAATTATATAACATATTCAATAATTAATACTTTCTACCTTGTTATCTCCCTAATGTTTGTCCATAGTACTAGAAGCCAACATAATATCTTGTCCAACCACTATTAGTGCAAATCTTGCTTCTCATAGAATTATTCAGAAGCGTGGCATATTTATCCTAACTATACTGTTTATACACAGACATCATGATTCTTCCTTTCTATAACCCCATTTTTTATTGTCTCAAGCTGTTAAAGATGAGTACTCCATTGTCATTAAACCAATTTAGGTGCCTGAACTCAGCGACAAAGTACAACACTATCCAGCATTACACAATAATAGTGAGTTATCTGAAGAAACTGTTGACTATAGCCATTTACAGCTCAATTTATTACTATGGCCCCACATTATATACCTCATTTATATACTTTTCTTCTGGATGATTAAGACCGAGATAGATCAAGACTTATATACCAAAAAATGTAGCTTTTGTTTCTGATGAGGTGAGAAAAGTCCCCTCAGGGTTTATCTTGCAATCCTGTACCTTACTTCATAGATCCTTTATTTGTGTCATCCATGTGGATGAGTCACAGCCAATGCTTGACCAGTTTGCTCTGAATGAGAGCCTGAGACAAACTGTACTCTCTATATGACACTCCCTAGACACACTATACATCATCAGTCTCTTTCCTCTGTGGCTCCATAATCTCCTTGATCAGAAAATTTGGGGCACAACTGAGTTTCATGATGTTACAGTACAGGTTCTCCTATGTCCTGAGTCTCTGCTGACCTTGAAAGGCTAGGGCAAAAATGTTGGTTGGCCTGGTGGCTCTTCTATTCCTCCACTTTTAATCTGTGAACTTAGGTTGTTCACAATTCAGAAGAAAAGTTAATTAGTACCCTGCAGCATATGCCATACAGTTTGCCCTAACTATCTGACTCAATTCTTTTTAGTGTTGTTGTACATTTCTATTTGTATTTCTTCTTTTGACTTCTTATACTAGGGAGACTATACGATATTTGCACATGTGTGTCTGGTTTATTTCACTTATGAGTATATGTTCAAGTGGCATCCACTTCAATATAAATGCTTCAAGTGTATCATTCTTTATAGCTGAGTAATACTCCATTATATAGAAATACCACATCTTT
>PVKA01042219.1:0-17534 GCA_004027165.1 Ctenomys sociabilis
CAAATTTTATTAATTATTCTTACTTTAGTAGTAATATTCAGCTATTTGTATTTTAATTTACAAGTTAAATTATATTGAAATCTAGCCATATTCACTATTTTCAGAATCTGTATTGAGTAATGTTTGTTTTATTATTTTTTTATTTTTTATGAGTAATGTTTTATAGTTAAAGGTTTAAATTATATTATTTTAGAAAAAGAAATTCTATTAAAATGGGCTTCTTTTTTCCCCCCGAACTCGGGATTGAACTCAGGCCCTCATACTTGCCAGGCAAGCACTTATTTTACTGAGCTATCTCCCCATCCCCTAAAATGGGTTTGATAAAATTCTTCTTCTATAATAATATGGTAGCCACAATATCTTGTCTTTCCTTAATTGTAAACTTTATAACTTTATCATCTACATCTATATTGACTATTTCACAATAAGTAACATGCTGGAGAAATTTTTAGTTTAGAAATACATTATTATTAAAGGTGAGGAGATAGGGAAATAGCTCAGTAGAATAAGCTCTTGCCTGACAAGTGCAAAGACCTGAGTGCAATACCCAGTTTCATAAAATAGAAAGAAAGAAATAAAGGTGGTGTGACAGGACAAAAGCTATCATCTATGTATCATTGTGTTGTGGAAATTAGATTACCTACTGCCATGACACCATAACAGAACAGTCAGATTGCTTATTGACAATAGAATCATGAGATCAAATTAGACAGGCTGTGAGGTGCATTGGAAGCCAGCCCCGAAGGAGTGTCTCAGAGCAGGAATGCCACTCTGAGATGATTCAGAGCCAGACCATGGCTGAGTGTGACTGGGTCATCCAATGCATTGGTTGATGAGACAGGTGAATGAAAAATTAGATCATCAATAGGAATAGAGGAACAAAAAACAAGAAAAGGAATATTAAGCTAACCTAAGACCTTTGCATTTCAAACAACTTCCTGCCTCTGCCTTGAGGGTAAGCTGATGAAAACCCAAAGCCAGTGTGAAGTATGGGGGAAGCCAAGCACTGACTGACAGTTGATACCTACATATACCTCCCTTTATTTTTATGTTTGATGTAGGTGATGCTCATGCATTTGATGATGAGTGGCAAAATGAGATTCTGAAGTATAAACCAGGGAGACAATGGCACAATCTAGAAAACACTAGAATGCAAAGTGTTGGTCATGAGAATTCGGGAACCAGAGAACTTAAAAGAAGGTAAAAGTTATTTTTAAACTATTTTAAAAGAAGACTTAGAAGAAATGTTATGTTATGTAGTATCTGTCTGTATATAGTTCATGTATATTAGATATTTTGGAAAAAAATGTAGAAGCTTTAGCTTCCCTTGGAATAGCTAAAGAAAACAAATGTCTTAAAGGTGTGTATTAAAATAAGGGATCATATACATGTAGTACTATTTGAAATTGTAAGCTAAAATTTGTTTATGTACTAAAAAATGGAAAACAATAACTGTTCCTATTGAAGTTACACTCCAGAGAGACACAGGCTTAGCCAGGCTTTAAAACAAAATCTCTTCTAGGCTCTAAGAGACTGGAAGATTGTAGCAGAAGATAGAAACTTATACAGAAGCATGGAAAGAGGATAGCAATAAATCAGAAGTGTGCCTGCATCTGTTGTTCTTGAGTCCTGCGATCTAATTGCCTCTATTGGAATAACATGGAATCTCAATGTTGTTTTGATTTCTATTTCCCTAATAGCCAAGGAGGCTAAACATTTTTCATGTATCTATTAGCCATTGTTATCTCTTCTTTTGAGAAATATTTACTCATTTAAATAGCCTATTTATGAGTGAGTCTTTTATTATTTTGTCACCTAATTTCTTATGTGTTATTTTTTCTAGCTATTATTCCTCAAAAGAGAAACTGGCAAAAAAAAAAAAAGTTCCCATTGTATATATTGTCTCCTCATACTGCTGATTGTTTCCTTTGCTATGCAGAAACTTTTAAGTTTGATACAACCCCATTTGTAGATTCTTGGAATGTCTTGTACGATTGGGATTTTGTTCATGAAGTTCTTGCCTGTACCTAGGAGTATGGCACACACATGTGCCAAGCACCTCTCACAAGCCCCACCTCTGAACACAGGAGGCTTTTGGAAAAATCTAGACCTAAGCCCTAATATATAGTTTGGATATTGCTAATACCAGTTTCATGGAATGAGTTTGTCAATGTTCCTTTTCTTTCAATTTCATGCAAAAGTCTGAGAAGTATTGGTGTTACTTCTCTGAAGTGCTGACAAATTTGATTCCTGGGCTTTTCCTACTTGCTAATGTTTTATTATTGTTTCAGTTTCATTGCCTATTATTAGTCTGTTTGGGGCTTTTATATCTTCTTGGCTCAAAATTATTGTCATATATGTCTAGAAATTTATCCATTTCTTCTAGATTCTCCATGCAGGATCTCATGAGCACAGACAGAGATCCCTCAAGGGTTTCAGATCTACAACCAGGATCTTGTCCTATACTCCTCTCTGTCTCTTGGGCTTCATGTTTCCTGACTTCTGAGTGCTTCTCTGACTTGCACTTTCCTTAGTGAGAGGGCCACCTGCCAGTCAGAGGAGAGGTGGACAGGTGGGCCCTGGGCACTGGCTGGCACTAAGCTGCACTTGATTTCTCAGTAGGGGTAGTGGTGGGACCTTGTTATGACAGTTTGTCCCTTGGCTGTGGGCTCTGAGAAGTGCAGGAATAGGAAGCAGCCTCACTTCTTATTCTACAGAGCCCTGTTGTTGGATTTCATGAGATGAACTCTGGTGGACATTGGTGTGAGTCTTGAGCAACTGATGAGTGCTGCTGCCCCTAGCTCGCCTCATCAGTATCCTTCTATTATAATTAATTTATTATAAGTGTAGCCAGTGACCATTATACTGTACAGCAAGATTTAAGCTCTAAACATAGCTATACAACAGCCTTTGCTTTCTTAAATTGAACCCCCAGCCCCTGTGCCTACTTGCAGGTGCATTACCCTGCTTTGTTAAATGTTCAGTAAAGTAGTTTGCATCATATTTTTCAAAGCTACTAAGATACTGTACTTTTTATAACCTTTAATTTATTTGTTATTAGCATGTTTGGTTTGTAGTGACTTTTAAACCATTGACCTTCTTAAAAAATAGTACTAAGCCTGGTGTGGTACATTCCTATAATCTCAGCACTCTGGGAGGCAAGAGGATCACAAGTTCAGCCTAGGCAATTCAGTGACATAGAGAAGACATGCTTCACATTCAAAAAGTAATTTTTTGCCAGGCATGGTGGCGCAGGCCTGTAATCCCAGCACTCAGGAGGCTGAGGCAGGAGGATTGTTGTGAGTTTGAGACCAGCCTGAGCTACAAAGTGAGCTTAAGGCCAGCCTGAGCTGCATAGTGAGACCCTGTAAGACAAAAATAAAAATAAAATAAATAAAAAATAAACCTATAAAAAAAAGTAATTTTTTAAAGGCTGGGAAAGTAGCTCAGTAATATAAAGTCTGAGTTGAATCCTCAGTTTCTTCTCATCATAAATACAAAAGTTACTAATGATCTTACATGTCTTTCTCAGGGAGAAACGTCTTCAGAGTCCAGCCATCGAAAGTAAAAGAAGATCAGATGTTTTTGTGGACAAACTCAACATCAAGGGATCACCTGTGAAAATCAACAAAAAATAAATAGTCATGCATTCGATTTAAGTTTGAGTTGTTTTAGTATATGTGCTGCCAAAGCGAGCACAAGTTTGAGTTGTTTTAACAGAGAAAGTAATGGTGCTGGGTATTATATACATAAGACCAATTTCCTGTTGTTAAATCAGTACTGTACTTTGCAACTTTCTTCTGTTATCTGAATGTTGTTGGAAGTTCTAGCTTTGTATTGTTCCTACTAAAGGAATAAAACTTTGATTTTCAATGTGATTAAATGGTTAAATATTCTTTTTTTTTTTTTTTTTAGGGTAGGGTCTACAGGGTGTTCAGAGTCTCACTGTCAGATCAGACTCATAATGATCTGCCTGTTTACAGACTCTCAAGAACTGGGATTATAAGCATGCATCATCATACCCAGTCTTAATTGCTGTTTCAGGGTGCCCTGGGAGTATGGCCTGCAGGATAGGCCAGGGGATTAAACCCCTGGCCCCCGTGCCTGCTTGCAGGCTCTTTAATCCCCTGAACTATTTGGCCGGTCCAATTTTAGTAAATTTGAAATAGAAGATAATTTGAATAAAATATAATTATGTACCTGTGGTATACTTATTACTAGCAAGCCTTTAGCTTTATTTGAAAACATATGAATGTATTACATTATTTGAATTTATCTCTATGAATAATTTCCAATAGTTTTGCCATTTGTAGGGCCCAACTAGAAACACTGAAAAAATATATGTATCTGAGGCCACATGCTGGGTACTATTTGATTTTGTTGTTGTTGTTTGTTTTATGAACAGGATCTTGCTATGTAGTTCAGGCTAGCCTTCAACTCACTATGTAGCCCAAACCGCTGTTGAACTTCTAGTGATCCTCCTGCCTCAGACTCCCAAGTGCTGGGATTATAAACATATGCCACTATGCCTGACCATTATCTGATATTTAATCTGTACCTGTCACATCTTTTGTAAATTTCCACTAAGAAAAAGCATCATGGCATAAAAATAAATATATAGTGCTAGAGAGATAGCTAGGCCATCTAAGCACCTGCCCAGCAGGTACAGGGACCTGAGCTAAGAACATGTACCCAGCAGGCACAGGGACCACATGCTGTGCTATCCCAGATTAGGCATGGTGGTGCACACCTGTAATCCCAGTGCTGGGGAGTTTGAGAAAAAAGAGGATCACCCTGAGTCACTATGAGTCCAAGTTGTGCAGCAAGACCCTATACCAAATAAATAAAAGGTTAATATATATAATTTATATATGTGTATTTCAGTTTGTCAAAACAATTAAATTTATTTCAATTTGATTTCCATGATAAACAAATTGAGAGGAAAAGTATGTAAAAATTATTTAAATGCTATATGATATAAAGGAGTTATACTAAACACAATTTATTTTATTTTTTTTTTATTTTAGGGAAGGGTCTACAGGGTGTTCAGGGTCTCACTACTAGATCCTACTTGTAGTGATCCACCTGTTTACAGCCTCCCAAGAGTTGTGATTACAGGTGTGCACCACTATGCCCAGTCTCAATTGCCATCTCGGCGCACCCTTGGGGGGGATCAACCCCTCCGCCCCGATGCTGCCTCTGTACCTGCTTGCAGGCACCTTAATCTGCCGAATTATTTGGCCTGCCAGCCCTTAAACACAATAATTTACTAACATATGATTTCAAATTTGAACATAATGATTCAAGTGATCACTGTTAATTATTTAAACAAAAGGAGAGTATTGAGATTTTGCTCTATCAAATAAATTTATACAAAAGTGTTATTTAAAACTTATACCCTATATGTTATTAGTATACAAAATTATGCATAAAAGGTCTATTTTAACTAATGCATGCTGAATTAATTTCTCTTACAAAATGAGTTAATACATTTGCATCTTATTTTAGTGACTAAAGGCACAAGGAAAGAATAGGAAAATTATCAGATAGAAAATATAGGAAACTGGAGTCACATAATATTGCTTCTAACTTACAAAGAAAAATACTTCGAATTACACCTTGGTAGTGGATTGTTTTTGGTCTTAGGCAACAAATAACAGTTAAGATTTTTTATTCTTACAAATTTCTTCCCTATCCTTTTTAAAAATAGATTAATGTGTGAATTCTTGAGTCAAAAAGCTAGGCTGAATTTTTAAATGGTACAATTAAAAAGAATTACAATTGAATTATTTAACATTTTGCTCAAAGACACCTTCTAACATATTCTGACACTCATGCTAGTCTTCACACTAACAAATGCATTTTGCTAAATGTCAAAAAAGGGCGAAGCAGAGTTCCTCCAAGGACTCTCCAGCTTCAAAATGTTAACCTTGGAGTAGGTTAAACTCGTTTATGGGAAAGAACAGAAATATGCCACCTTAAGAAGTTAAAGAGAAAAGTGAATAGGAATTTCTTTGAATGTTATATAATATAAAACAAAAGAATATAGTATATAAAGAAATAAAAAATTTGTGTATATTAGCAATTAGAACTTTTTCTTTAAAAATTAACTATTCTTGATTTTATCAAAATAACTAATGATAATTTTTACATAGCAGTACTAATCTTACCTTTATTATTAATAAAGCTTTATTATTATTACTTGCATAACAATACTAGTATTAGATTATTTTTAAAGCCTTAATCTAATGGCCTATAAAACAGTATAAAAATTGAAATAATCTAAACCCTTATTAACATTGTTCTAGTATAATTTTGTGTGTGTTTGTTTGATTTGCTTTTTCTGAAACAAGGTCTCTGTATGTAGTCCAAGCTGGCTGTGAAGTTGCCTTCCTTCTGTCCTACTATGTGCAGGGCTACAATGGGAGGTGTGTGCATGTTCTTGGCTCATATCATCCTACTGTGGTGGTGGTGGAAACTGGACCCATTTTTAAGATTTTTCTTTCTTGTAACTATAAATAATAGAACCAGCTCTACAATTAACCTTGATAGGGGCCAGGAGATAGCTCAGTAGAATAAGTGCTTGCCTGGCAAGCATAAGGACCTGAGTTCAATCCCCAGTTCCACCTTAAAAAAAAGTCACGGATAATTAACCTTGATAAATGTACAAGAATATAGCCAATGCAAAAGTAATTCAGAAAGCAAAATCAGGATATGGGCTTTAGAAATTATTATGTTTTAAAGAGTTTTAAGAATGTTTAACCAAGGCTGGCCAAATAGCTCAGCGGATTAAAGCACCTGCAAGTAGGCACAGGGCCTACTGTGCTGGCCCCGCCCCTAGGGCACCCTGAGACTGCAACTGAGACTGGGCATGGTGGCACGTGCCTGTAATCCCAGTTCTTGGGAGGCTGTAAACAGGTAGATCACTAGAAGTTGGATCTAATGTGAGACCTTGAACACCCTGTAGACCCTTCCCTAGAATAAAAAAAAAAAAATTTACTAAAATTGTATGCACTGAAGCTCAGCTTAAATTGCTGAAAATTGATATGGACACTGGATTTAGAAAGACATTTTCTGGGCCTGGGAGATCGCTCAGTGGAATAAGTTTTCCCTGGCAAGTGCAAGGGCTTGAGTTCAATCCCTGGTTCTGCAAAAAAAAAAAAAGGGAAAGAAAGAAAGCCATTGCCTCAAATTTATAAAGTCATTGCCTTTTCTTTAAAATTGCTTCAGTTTTAATCCCAGAAACAGGTGTTGGCACCAGCCATTTTCTTTGACTTGGAATAAACTACAACTTGCCTTTGAACTGCATTAGTGGAAATACTTACAGTGCAAAAAGGTAATTACCCTTTGCCTGTGCATTTTTCCTCCATGGTAGTGGGATGAACAGACTCTCATTCCTGTGGAACCAGATGCAGAACTTTAGTAAGATTTATTTATCCGTGAGCCTTCAAAATCATAGCTCCTTTATTTGGTCTGCAGTATAAACAAGCAAATGTAAACACAAAATACTGATCTTTTACAAATGCTCTTATATTGCTTATTCTTTGAAATTTGAAAATTATAAGATGTAAAAAATGGACACTCTACAAAGTATCTTAGCAGAATGCCTCAAAACTTACCCACCAGCGAGACCCAGCTCTCTCTCTTCTGCCATTAAGTATGACTTGTTTGGTGACCTTCCTCCCCGTCCCTTCTTTCCTCTTTTTTTGTCTCTCTCTATGCTTTACATCTGTCAGTCCATCTCAGTCTCCTCTTGTTCTCTCAGCATTTCTGGGGTAAAGCCTTCTTTGATACACAGTCTAAGATACACAGACTGCAAAAAGAAAACAAGATCCAGACAACTCACTGCCACAGCATTTTCCAAGTTCTTTAGTCCACAGTTAGTCTCTTTGTCCCAGAAGAATCAGTTGATAGTCTGCTAAGGCAGCACAGGCCTGTAATCTCAGCTCTTGAGAGGCTGGGAGAAGAGTTCAAGGCCAGCCAGGACTCCACAGGAAAATCCTGTCTTAGCATGTGTACGCATGCGTGCGCACGCGCATGTGCACGCACACACACATACATACACATACACAGAGTCTTACTGTTAAATGTTCATTTTTTGCCTTAGAGCAGCAGGAAGAAATGTATATGTTTCCTCTTGTCTAGAACCAGAGGTCTCTTCTCTCAAATAGTGCTTTATATATTTTAAATCTGTTATTAGATCTGTATAACAAAACATCTTCCTGGTAATTAAATCTGCTATTATTCTGTAGACTCTTTAGTAATCATTTTTTGCCTTAAAGGTTTTGCAATAATATGCATATATCAGGTTTTGGGGGTCTTATATTTGCTTGTTATATCTGTTCCATAAAGTGTCAACTTTTAATATCTTTCTGGGTATGATGTTTTGCTGGCAGCAGTGAGTTGTATTCTTTTAAATGAAGTGATAATTTTTGATTTGTGCATGGAAAGTTTGATTTTTTTGTGAATATATATTTACTGTTATAGTATTTGCTTTTTTCTTTTTTGTGCCAGGGGTTGAACTTGGGACCTTGTGCTTACCAAGCAGGTGCTTCTGCCGCTGAGCTCTCTCCCTGGCTGTTTGCTTTTTTCTCCTTAGATTGGTCCTTCCACTCCTTCATTTGCTTTTCTTTATCACTCACCTTCCATGTTCCATCCTCTGATTGTTCTTTCAATGGCTGCCCTATTTTGACAGGCATTCTTAGCCGTTATCATTCAACATTTATCTATACCTGGGCACCTAAGAACATGGAGTGCACTAGAAGATTTTAATGCTGACCAGCCTCTTCCAGCCTTTATTTATTGTTTCTTATTTTCATTGTACCTTGTTTTCTAAAACATTAGCTAAATAGTCATTACTATTTATATAAAGCTAGATGACTTTTTTACAATTAGCAAATTATGTTGAAAATAATTTCATAAATAAAAATACATTGACTTTTCAGATTCTTTAAATAGGTAAAAGATACTTCGTCTTTATATACCTAATAACACAAAAATGAAAAGAAAAGTATAGTTCTGGGTGGGAAAATCTCTTGTGTTGGGAGTCTTCCAAAAATGAAGACAAAAGGCAGTGCTCTGAAATTAACTGATGAACATGCAAATGAAAATCTTTCACTTTATATTATAAAAACTCAATTCTTGAAATAACTCATTAGCATACAAAAGAATTAAAAATAAATATTAATCTTATCTACCATATTTCCTCCAAAATAAGACTGGATCTTATTTTTTGTTCCAAAACATGTAATAGAGCTTATTTTCAGAGGATGTCATATTTTTTTCAGGTGCAATAATCTACATTTATTCAAATACAATCTTTCCCCTCACTCTCCAGAACCCTGACTTTGGGCCTGAATTTCTTGTAATTCCCTTTCCTGTAGAATCTTTGGCCCTGATCTTTCCTGTCCAGAAGTGGAGCTGTCCTTAAATGAGCACCGCTTGTGCATGTAGCCTGCTTCTACCACATCAGCAACACAGCAATCAGCGATTTGACCCCAGGAATTCCTCACCCAAGTCACAACCTCTTGCAGGCCAGCATTCACAAATATTCCATTAAATCAGATGTTAATTGAAGACATCTGAGACAAGAATGGCCACAAATATGATAAGATAGCACACAAAAAAGCTGAAAATTTGCAGGGACCAAACTTCAGAAAATGTTTATTTCACACAAGTGCTTTAAGTACATGTGTTATAACACTTGACAGTGGATTTTGAAGATTTATATTAGGCCAGGTGTGGTGGCACAATGCCTATAAATCCCAGCACTTGAGAGGCTGAGGCCATGAATTTGAGGCCAGGCTGGGCTGCACAGTGAGTTCAAGACTAGCCTGAAGTACATAGACCCTGCCTCAAAAAGGAAAAAACTCTTGATTAGACACAACTGTGTCTGTTCGTTACAGAGTGCACATGATTTATGCACATGTCATTTGGCAATGTCTCAAGCTCGCACATTTACATAGGTGTTTATTGATAGGTTTTAGTGGCGGCAGCCATGGCGGTAGCGGTGCAGCAGAGAAGCAGAAACGGGGGAAGACTATTAACTCTGAAGACACAGAGACAGTTCCAGGCAGGGAGATGGGCAGATCCTCTGACCCGAGACAGGGAGGATGAGACTTTTTGGACTTTTACTAGGGTTGAGTTTTAGGGGCAGGTTTAATGACTGAAGGCTCCCTGGTGTGGATGGGAAAAGTAAGAAGTATCCAGGGGTGGAGTAGGGAAGGACGAAGTGGTCATTGGGGAGATGAGCTGTCATTTTGGGGATTCAGCCATGTTGGATCAGAACCATGATAACTTAGCAGTCTGTATCATTTACCTCGCACCCAAAGGTGTCTTCTTAGGTATTTAGAAATAATTCATATTATCATGTAAGTATTGCCAACTATTTATTTAAATTAGATAAAAATAAGATAAATGAATTATATTTTATTATATGTTGTGGTTTGGAGTTTTTGCAGAGTGAACATAGTGCAGGACATGTTTTATATTAGATTATAACAAATCACCCAAAAGAGACATACATCAAATGCAGGAGATCTATCCATACACTAAATACTAGAGACTCCAGCTGAGGCCTAGATTATAATATCCTGCATGAGTCTAGCTGGAAACCTAGAGCTGATAACAATGCCTCCCACAAGTTCAATTAGAGGCCTACAGCCCATAACAAAGTCTCATACAGGTCTGCTTCTGGATCTGTGCTGGAAAGGCCCAATGGTCAATGGTGGAAGTTAGGAAATCTGTGCTGGTGGGATGAAGGACCTGTGCTAGCAGGCTGAGGGATGAATTGTAGCTAGGAAGCAATGCTCAAGATAAGCACCAGAGCTCACCCAAAGTACCACAGCCATCCTCAGCAACAGTGAGGGTCCCGAGCTCCTCCAGAGATGATGAGAGCCAAGTTCCCATCAGGAAAACCAGTGCAACAAGCTTCTTTATGAGGCTGAACAGTGCACCATCTTACACTTTGGAGCTAGAAAGTGTTGCTCAATATGAGGACCAAAGCTTCTCCAAAGTTCATCGGGAAAGCCAGCATGACAAGGTACTCCAGCAGAACAGCCCAAGAGAACGTGCAGTTTCCCATAGCTTCTCAAAGCAGCATTCCAAGCAGCATTTGGCAATTTCTTCTGCATTTATGCTGCTGACAACACCCCTCAGGTGGGCCTCCTGCACCCAGCATCATGCTACTTTAATTCGTCTGGGTGTAGTAAGTTGACCACCAGTTAGAAATCCTCTACATTATTCAGTATACCCATGTGTTTCAATGGGTGTACTAAACAGTTCTGTCTGGCTTGTGATCATTAACAGATTTATTTTGTGGCTTCTAAGAATCTTAACAAATCATGTTAGGACTTTTTTTTCCAGTTAGGTCTTATTTTGTAGGAATATAGTCATCTATGTAGTCTCAAATAGTCTGTAGACTTAATGTTAAACACCTCTCAACATATTGCAAACATATTCTGGAGGGCAGAGAATAATAAGTCTTTTTATGATAACAAAGATAGAACTCACTTTTAAAAAAGAAACACTCTCGGATTTTGCCTCCATTTCAAGAATTAGAATTTTGCCTCCCTTTCTTGAACTTCTCTTTTTTTTAATGATCACCCAAACACATTCACTGTAGAAAACTAAATATCTATATCAAAACTTCCTGGGCTGGAGAGATAGCTCAGTGGCTTAAGTGCCTGCCTGGAATAGCGCAAGGTCCTGAGTTTGAACAAAAACAAAACAAAAAAACCAAAACACCAAAAATACCCTTCCTTTTACCTCATTCTAAACATAAAAAGATTTGTATATTCATTTTATGTAGATACGTAAGACTTCAAAAACCAAATTACTACTGTAAAACATTCTGATTTTCTATTCCCAGATTGGATTCACTTTCTTGAGGGCAATAAATATTATTTGAAAATATGGTCATTTTCATTGTTTTCATCAAAATCTAATTATAGCTAGATAATTTAATTTACTTCCAAATATTTGTTATTCAAATAGTTTTAAAAGTTTGCTGTAATTAATTATTTTGCCTTTTTTGGGGGGGTGGTCTTTTTGTGTTTGTTTTTAGTTGAGGTTTATTTTCTGGTTTTGGCACTGAGGACCAAACCTAGGGCTTCCAGCTTGCTAGGCAAACCTTATACTGCTGAGCTAAAGACCCTGCTATAATCAGTAATATTGTGCTGGTCATTCTTTGCACATAACTCTTGCTGATAAATCATTGAAAGCCAAGTCAGCAACACAAGAAACTGGATATTTCTAAATTTCTTGACATGTTGGGCATACTGCTTTGCTGAGAGACCGCATCAGCTTATAGTCATTCCCCTCAATAGTTGTGAGCACATCTGGTTTTTGTTTTGTTTCTCTTATCCTTTGCCCAAAGTGGAAAGTGGATGTAATTTTTCACCTTTTATTTTTACATTTTTTCATGCAGTTAAAATAGTATCTCCTTGTCTTAATTTTTTATTTTTCTTTGATTGTGAAGTATAACCTTTTCCTTAATTTTACTGCTTATTTTCCCTGTTTCTCTTATTTTTTTTATATTGTTGTGATGCTGGGAAATGAACCCAACATTTCTATTTTGTGCAGGTCTTCCAGGAGGAGCCTCTAACTCACACAGTTTCCTGACATATCATTAATTCTTTCTAAATGGACAAGGGCATATGTGCTTCATATCCTTTGAAGTAAAGTAGACATTCCCAAAGTTATTGGAATACTCCTTCCTTCTGAGTGGCTATGTTATGAGGTATTATTATAGGCAGTTAGCTTAGATAAAAATTAACAGACAGACCCTCGGAGAGTCAGTTCAAAAGATAAGAACACCAAAACTGTGGCTGAAGACACAGCCACTGAAGGCCAGGCCTCAAGATAAAGATGCAGTGACCAGGCCAACCTGCACCCCTGAGGGATAAACAATAACTTGAGATTGCACTGTGATCAGTATAGGCCTTAGCCCTACCCAAATACCTTTGTTCTTCCCACGTACCCTTGCCACACAACTCACTTCACAATTGGATCAATATTAGCTGAGTGGTTGTACTTTTAGCCCTACAGGTTGTGTTGACCCACTTTGTACCCACTGTGATTTTGCTGTACAAAATTCCCCTGGCAAGTGCCATGGTGGCCATTGTTGGGCCTCTCCTGTCTCTCAGGAGCTATGTCTCAAGTCTTTACTACTATTAACCTGTTGTCCTTTGGAATTCATTCTTGAATTTCAGAGGACACAAACTAGGCATATCTGGCATGTAGCAGGTTGGAGCTATATTTCTCCTATATCTGTATGATTGAAAAACATGGTGTGTATTTAAATAAAAAGTTTATTATATAAATATTACGTTGCCATTAAGTCCCTTCAAAGTACAAACAGAAGCACAGACATTGGCTGAGAATCTGGCCAGGCTGTGAGGTGGGGATCAGTGGAAGGTTCTGCATGTATTTTTTAGCGTGGCCCATATAGATGAAGTCCGGGATGTCGAAATGATTTTCAAATGACCAACGTCTTTGGCTAGATAACTCCAAGAATGGCTTCCACTACCGAGATGAAATGACTGTAGGACTAAGACTTTGGGAGAAAAAATCAGAAGCTAAGCTTTTGATAAATGCCTTTTAGACATCCAACTGGATGCCATTCCCTGCACAGACGGGGCATATGTTAACTAGTCTGACCCTGAGCAATAACAAGAAATGAAAAAACTTCGTAATTATTATAATAATTTACCCACTTTTTTTTAACATTCTCTTCCATGGATATTCTATGAACAATTATTTTTCATAATTGTAATATTGTATTACAGTTCGACTTTTTTAACCTTGGTTATGTTAAAAAGCACTTCTAGTATTGCTAGAAAAAACATCCGTTTGTAGAGTCTGCATTTTTAAGCACAGATGATACTTCAAAAAACACGAACTCGTTACCCCATACGGAAGTGGCAAAAGACGGGTTAGGCGGCTGCACTTTCTCCTCCGAAGCAGTAGAGGGCGCAAAAGCAACGGCGGCGCTGCTGTGTTGCGGACGGGGTTCCTCTCCCATCCCCTTCCTCTAGGCCGCCTCGCCTCCTCACCCGGAAGAGCTCTTCCGGCACCGGTGGCCAGCGTGACTTTCTGCGCTCGTTTGTGCGACCCGGTGCTGTGTGTACGCGTAGCTGCGGGACTTCACTGTTCTGCTCTGGCTATGAGGGTGCTGGGGGCCGCCGCAGCCGTGGCTCGGGGCCAGCGGCCACTCTTTCGGGCCTCTGCATCCCTGGGCTGGCAGAGGAGGCAGGTACTGGTGCCCAGCGAGGCCGAGCCAGAGACCGTTCCTGGGCCTTGCGGTCCCCTAGGGGCTGGGAGGCCCCTCACCCCGACCTCCGGGCTGGCCGGCCGCTCTTCACGCGGGCGGCGCGGCCTCGGCACTGGAACGTCCCTCGGCAGCTGCGTGGCAGCCCTGTCTTCAGGTGCAGCTTCTCAGTGCTGCGAGGTGGGGCGGGCCTTTGATATACGGTGTCCCCGAAGGGAAGCGATTGGCGTGAAGGTCAAGCATAAAAACGAAGACCGCTGACTGTGTTAGTGGGCTGATTGCCCCTTCTCAGCGCACCCTGGGTTATTTGATTTGGTGCTTAAATTAGTACTTTTCTTGGAGGTAAAAATGAGTGTATATTTGAAGCTAAAACTTGTGTTTCCTATTAAGTACGTTTTTAGGATCTTTCTGATTTTGACATCTCCACTGTATATTTTCAAATTAACAACTTGGCAAAGGTTTCTGTTCCATTTTACTTTAATTAATTTTAAGGAATATACCTTTTGTAATCAGTGGTTACAGACGTTTCAAATCTAAAACATAAAACACTTTCTGCTTTTGGAGCCTGTCCCATGTCCATTGAGATTCTTTACCATTCATTGCTATTTTAATTGACTGTTTCCTCGTTTTTAAAAAAAAAGTGCACTCAATTGAGCTCTTGTATTTTTTCAGGTTAATTGGAAGTTCTGCCGCTGGTGTTCATCAGGGATAATTCCTAATGAAAAAATACGAAATATTGGAATCTCAGCTCACATTGATTCTGGGAAAACTACGTTAACAGAGCGGGTGCTTTACTACACTGGCAGAATTGCACAGATGCATGAGGTATATGTTCAAGGCTGATTCTGGATTGCTTAAAACCTGAATGTTTCACAAAACCTGAATGATTAGAGTAGTGGGAACAGTGGTTCTTCAACCAAAGTTGCATGCACAGGGTGGCTGGCTTGCTGGTTTGAATTAGCCTGTGTGATCACCTGGAGGCCATCACTGTGACTGTCCAGAGCAGATCGTCTTTTAGAAATGTTAAAACAATATGGCATACCCTTAAACAGTTATTAAAATAACCTTTTCATGATGTTAATGGATAAGTGCTTGTAGTGTTAAATAAAAAATAGATTTAATGGATACATAGCATAAACTAGTTAAAGTGTACATCAGAAAAAAATTATTTTTAAAAACCTTGAAACTTTTGAAGGCATTACTGTATTACTGATTATTGGCTCATTTAACTCTTCAGTTCAAAATATTTCTCTGCATAAGGAGTGTATTAATTTTTTTTATTTCTCTGTATGAAGAGCATATTAAATCTTTTTTCTTTTTTTTTTTTCTTTTTGAGACAGGGTCTTACTGTGCAGTTCAGGCTGGCTTTGAGCTCACTTTGTAGCCCAGGTCAGTCTCAAACTTGAAGTGAGCCTCCTGCCTCAGTCTGCTAAGGGCTAGGATCACAGGAGGGCACCACAATGCCCAACTAAATCTTGTAACTTAAAGACTGCCTTTTTTTCATTCATGCCTCAGGATGAAGCAGAGCTGGAAAAGATCTGTTGTGAGAGTGGTAGGTAGGAATAGGGAGTGAGCTAGTGTGGCGGGTTCCCAAGACTGGGGTGATTGCCCAGTCCAGTTCTGAGGACAGCAGTGAATAAAGTGTTGGTAACTAAGACAGGGCAAAGCCTATCAGTTATTTGACTTATTTTTATGAGGTGATAGGGTTTGATAATTAGTTTTGTCTGAACATGTGTAAGTTAACTGTACTGATTCCATTTCATTTTTCTTTCTTGGGATGCAAGGACAGAGAAATCGGCTGAATTGCTTTGTTTGTGTTTAGGTGAAAGGTAAAGATGGAGTTGGTGCTGTTATGGATTCCATGGAACTAGAGAGGCAGAGAGGAATCACCATTCAGTCAGCGGCTACCTATACCATGTGGAAAGATGTTAATATCAATATTATAGATACTCCTGGTGAGTTAAGGTCTTGGTTTTATTGTAACTCATTTTGGCAACAGCAAGTTTAGTTATTTCTTCTGCTGTGACCCTATTTTTGAGTGTCAGATGAAGGAGTAACTGAGTTTCTATTATAGAATATGGATATGGGTCCTAGAGCCTTCATTTCTGTGTGGTTTCCTTGAAAAATAATGCAAGTCTGTGTGAGTAGAGAGGTTCTTTCTATATATTCCAGCTGACTTCAAAGTTGCTCGTATCCTAATACGAGCAACTTTTTAGAACTGCGAGGTTTTTGGACCCTGCACTTGATGGTGGGTGAATGATATTTATAGGCTGAGGAATCTACATTCTAATTAGAAGATTTACACAGAATCTTAATAGTGTATTTATTAAAGATTCAGACTGCTTTTTAAAACCTTCACATGCTACTTTTCTCACTTAGGCCACGTGGACTTCACAATAGAAGTTGAAAGGGCCCTGAGAGTGTTGGATGGTGCGGTCCTTGTTCTGTGCGCTGTTGGCGGTGTGCAGTGCCAGACCATGACTGTTAATCGGCAGATGAAGCGCTACAATGTTCCATTTTTAACTTTCATTAACAAGTTGGACCGAGTGGGCTCCAACCCAGCAAGGGCCCTCCAGCAAATGAGGTACTAAGGGTGTGAAAGCACAGAGGATGTGCTGAGATCTAGATAGACATCAAACCTTGTAACTAGAGGAATAATTAATTCAGTATTGTTAATTTTATCCTTAAATTTCTCCTTTTTTTCTTTTCTTTTTTTTTTTTTTTTTTTTTTTTTTTTTTTTTTTTTTTTTTTTTTTTTTTTTTTTTTTTTTTTTTTTTTTTTTTTTTTTTTTTTTTTGTGGAACTGGAGATTGAACTCAGGCCCTCGTGCTTGCCAGGGAAGCACTTATTCCACTGAGCCATCTCCCCAGCCCCAAATTTCTCCTTTCTTAAAAGCTTATTTATGTAACTTAATAAATAGAACCACTGAGTTCAATACTTTGGCTTATGGTACAATTTCACAAGCTGCTTTCTCTGTAAAATGAGGAGAATATGACTTAAATTGTAGGGAGTTTGAAGATGACTTAGAAAACAATCACAGTTCACACCATTTGCCTGTATTAGAGATTGTAATCTAGAGTAGATTCTAGAAAAGCTTGCCATTTTATTTGGATGAACCTAGAGGATCTTTTTAGTTTACTCTTTAACTTGAGGATGTTAAATAATGCTCTGAAGTAGTAGTGATGAATTTGCCTTAGAGAAAATTTCCATACTTTCAGAAGGTAACTTATTTGCTGGAGCACCAGTAACTTTCTTTCTATACCAA
>PVKA01042220.1:6344-17644 GCA_004027165.1 Ctenomys sociabilis
ACAAAATCCAACAATATGCTGTATACAAGAAACACACTTCACTCAAAAGGACATTCATAGGCTCAAAGTCAAAGGATGGAAAACAATACTACATGCCCCAGCACCTCAGAAAAAAGCAGGAGTAGCAATTCTGTTCTCAGACAGTCTCAACTTCAAACCAAGAATGATCAAACGACACAAAGAAGGCCACTATATATTGGTCAGGGGAAAAATTCAAGAGCAAGTGGTAACACTCATAAACATCTATGCACCAAATACAGGAGCACCCAATTATGTAAGACAAATCTTAAGGGACATGAAAAACTTAATGTCTAAGAACACAATCTTAACACGAGACCTTAACACATCCTTATCTCAAAAAGATAGATCAACCAAACAAAAATTAGCAAGGAAGTAGCAGAACTGAAGCAGAGCTTGGAACAAAGAGACTTTGTGGACATATACAGAGTATTCCGCCCAACCACAGCTGAATACACATTTTTTTCAGCTGCACACGGGTCATTTTCCAAAATAGACCACATACTAGTCCAGGCGTCATGAGTAACTACATGCCAGAAAATAGAAATTATCCCATGCATATTATCTGACCACAGTGCAATGAAACTGCAACTATATGACAAAAGAAACAAGGAAAACTTGCTAAATTCATGGAAACTAAACAACACCCTACTCAGCAATCAATGGGTCACAGAAGAAATTCCTCAAAAGAGTAGGACTAGAAATGCCATTCAAGCCTGCTATCCCCCTACCAGGAATTTTCCCAGAGGAACTGAAAACATTGTATCATAGTGATATATGTGTACCTGTGTTTATAGCAGCACAATTTGTGATAGCAAAATCTTGGAAACAACCAAGATGTCTGTCACATGAGGAATGGTTGAAAAAGATGTGGTATTTCTATATAATGGAGTATTATCAGCTATTAAGAATGATACGCTTAAAGCATTAATATTGAAGTGGATGCCACTTGAACATATACTCATAAGTGAAATAAATCAAACATGTTTAAATATCGTATAGTCTCCCTAGTATAAGAAGTGAAAAGAAGAAATACAAAAGGAAACGTACAACAACTAAAATCAATTGAGTCTGATAAGGCAAAGTGAATGGCATATGCTACAGGATACTAATCAGCTTTTCTTCCGGATGGTTAACCACCTAAGTTCCCAGATCAAAATTGGTGAAACAGAAGAGCCACTATGCCAGCTATCATTTTGGCCCTAGCCTTTCAAGGTCAGTGAAGACTCACGACATAAGAGAACGTGCACTGCAACATCATGAAACTCAGTTGAGCTCCAAATTTTCTCAACAAGGAAATTATGGAGCCACAGAGGAAAGAGATCAAAGTTCTGTAGTGTGCCTGGGGAGAGTCACATGGACAGAAAACTTTCTCTCAGGCTCTCACAGATAGCAAACTGGTCAAGCATTGGCCGTGACTCATCCACATGGATAACACAGACAAAGCATCTACAGAATAAGGTACAGGACTACAAGATAAACCCTGAGGGGACTTCACTGACCTCATCAGAAACAAAAAGTACATGTGCAGGTGTATAGGTCTTGCTCTATCTAGGTCTTGCCCATCCAGCAGAAAAGTATAAAAATGAGGTATACACCATGGGGCCATAATAATAAGTTGAGCTGTGAATGGTATGGTTGACAACTTCTTCAGATAACTCACTATTGTTGTGGAATTCTGGACTGAGTTGGATTGTGTCGTCGAGTTCAAGTACCTAAATTAGTTCAGTGACAATGGAGTGTCCATCTTTGACAGATGTAGACCAAAGAAGGGATATAGAAAGGAAGAATCATGATGTGTGTGTATGGACAGTACAGTTGGGATAGATAATGCCATGCTTCTACATAATTCTATGAGAGGCAAGATTTGCACTAATGGTGGTTGGACAGGATATTACATCAGCTTCTAATACTATGGAAAACCACTAGGAAAATAATTTTTGAATTTTTGATATAATTCAGGTATAAAAAATAAGATACATGAACAGCTGCACTCTTAATTTACTGATAAGAGACATCTGCTATAATAATGTCTGTAAGTATAATTTCATGTATGCACCTTGGACGATATCAAAACATTATGAGAACAGTTTGCAATGTATTAATTTATGGAATCCATCTTGTTAATGTATCTTAAAACTGTCTACTGATATTTGTACTTCAATTAAATAAAATAAAATAAATAATAATAATAATAATAAATAATTAACAGAAAAAGAACACAAAGGATCATTCCTGTAGTAGTGGTATCTTTATGTTGAAAGGTTTTTGGGTTAATTACATAGAATATCTATAAATTTTTCCCTTAGAGCATAAATTTGTGCAATTTACAGCAGGAAGTGGTATTCAGAAAGTGCTAGGAATATGTAAATTACCCCTAGAAGACCAAGAAAGATGCATTAATACTTCATTTTCTCAAAATATGTATATTCATAACTTAATTTGCCCTACACATATTAAAGTGTGTCATAATCTCAGAAATGTCTTCTAAGCAAATTTACATTTTATAAGTGTTTTGTATCAAAAGATAGCAAATAGTAAAACTCCAATTACTGACACATATACTGAAATTCTTAAAAAAATCTTCAACAGCATTCATAATATAATTTAGTTTTAGTTGGAAAGAAAAATGGATTAATAGACAAGTTAGATGTATAAATAGCTAAGTTCAAATTCAAGCCAAATAAAACAATGGCTATGTAAACATGTCTATTGCTTAAATTTCAGGCTGTACAATTTTGAATTTTTATAAAGAAATATTAGGAAATGTTTTTGATTCTAATATTCAAAAGTGTTACAGGTATAGTGAAGAAAGATCTGCTTCACGGAATTCTAAGGTATCACAGCTCTCTCATAATAAATATTGCACATATACAAAGAAATTAGAGAGGAGAAGGAATAACTGGCAACTTAGTGACTTAAGTCTCCTGCTAGCAAGGTCTATCACATCACTGAGTCACCAGGTATGTTGTCTCTTCTCTGTTTTCTCAACTCCATATCTCATCTGCCACACCACACACACTATGAAAATAAACCGGTAAATTTCTTATTTTTACGTAATATATTTTAATGAATTATAGTTCATAATTGTTTCTTTCATGCATTGTACATTTGGAGTTTTTATCAAAAATATCATTGTCAAATCCATCATCATTTAGGTATCTTCTCATGCTGTCTTTCAGTATTTTCCTAGTTTTGCATTTTACATTTTCGAGTTATTTTTGAACAGGGTGTACATTCTGTGTCTAGCTTCATTATCTTTCATTGCACTGTTCCATTGCTTCATCACCATTTTTTGAAGAGGACCATCTTAATCCATTGAATTCCTTTTGTTTCTTTGTTAAAGCTTCATTGATTATATTAATGTAGGTCTATTTCTGGGCTCTCCATTCTATTTTTATGATTGATTTGTTTATCTCTCACCAATTTGACACCGTCTTAATTAAAGTAGCTTTATAATAAGTCTTGAAACAAGGTCATCTCAGTACTGTAATTTCAGTTTTCACCTTCAGTATTGTCTTAACAAATGTCTTTTGTCTTTTATATATACATTAGAATCAGCTTTGGATTACAACATAATGCTATGAAAGAGCTTTTCTTACTGATACAGGGTGTTTTCCATCACAAATGTGATCATTTTCACCTCCAGAACTTTAATTTTCAGCTTTTGAATGTTCCTTAGTCTATAATGTCTAGATACTTATAAATAGATTCTATGATGCTCATATCATGATGAAATTACCAAGTCATAGATTTTTTAGAATGTGCCCCAATTATTACAGTGTACATCACTGTACTTTAGATAATTAATGTCTTCTTTTGAAACCCAATTAATCAATAGAGAAGGTGCCATATCGACAAAAATCACAAACAAAATTCAAAACCTGAGAGCAGTCGCTGTATTAAGTTGCATGTATATTGTGGTCCTAGTCATAGGGAGCCACAGATTCTAATTTGTGCTGTAAAAAGTCAATAGCTTTTCTTTAGAGCAGCAATTTGAAAACTTTAGTGCAACGAGTTATGCTCAGAAATCTAAGAATTATGTAAATGATCCCCAGGAACCCAAGAAAAAGTATTAGTATTCTATAGTTACAAAATATGTGCATTAACCTTTCTGCTACTACTTTTTTTTTCTTGCCACTTCTATAACATACATAGATATAAATGAAGATATGTCTTTTAAGAGTACTGAAAAATAGTTCATGGAGAAAGCTACATAGTGTAAAACATTTGTAGACATCTGCCTCACAAATCCAAGAACATACAGCTGTCACATTACAGTTGTCCTCTGAGGATGAAGAAAGAAGAAAAGAAAGAGAATAAATTATGACTCTATCATGTTATTCTCTCAATAGTGACTGCCAGGCTCCATCCACACCATCACAGCAGGCATAACTGGTCCCTATCTGTGACCATACATTTAATTATTGCCTCCACTCTCTTGAAAACAAGCAGTCAAACTGAACGTAGAAACTCAGGTGACCTTATTTTCGTACAAGAATATCACACGTCCTGTCTGTAAATATCCCAATTCCATGCTTCTCTTCCAAGGGTACATTGAATAGTCTGGTTGTCACAGAAATTATTAGTACATATTATTATGGTTGTTGTGAGTTTTCAATGTAAATTGGACAAGGCAAATCCGTTTTCAGAGACAAAATTTTAATTAATCTCAGAAAATTGAGTCGCTCTTACTTCAATAAATGAGTGATGTATGCATTAGCAAAACACTCAAAAATTTATCAAAGAGATACAGAGTCTCATCCTGACTAACTAGATATGCTGATATCTGAGATACAGATTAGAAGGAAAATATTTCTATATAATGGTTTAATGACTTACTTTAGATAAATACAGTTACAATTTTTACTTTCATCTCAGATACACATCTGTGCTCTAGTCCCGGCTCATCATACTTTTACAAGATCTTCATAGCATATGCTGGGTATGTATGAAACCTCAAAGGTTAGTGAATCTTAATTCCACCCTCTCCTCTGAGTGGCTGCTGATGACACAAAATCTCAAGGACAGGGGAAAATGGAGACATATTTGAGACATGTCCATATATCTTCAGGAAGAAATCATGGTGCAAAAGAATGTAAAATTTTTCTACTTATCTCCAAGCAATACCCTCATGCACAAACTGATAAAGACAAGGCTCACTTGGAACGTCAGTTCCCAAAATCTAGTTTTCAGTTGTATGAGGTAGAGAATGCTTTTTTCTGAAGGTTTCTACCTCTGTAGAATGTACAGTTCATTGCATTCAACATAGATGGAGGAAAAATATTTTGAAATTAAATTACATTTTTAACTAACTCATATAATTAGCTTCTTCTTCCAATGATAATCTAAAGTTGTCCATAGAGCGACATTCTAAAATCACAAGGCTGTCATTCAAAAAAGTCCATATTCATAAGGAAATGTTCAGAGAATTTGTTATTATTAAACTATGTTGTGACTAAGTGACAAAATCAAAACAACAAAAAATGGAGGTATTACAATGAATGATTCAGACTGAGGAGATAGTTCAGAGGTACAAGTACCTTCCTGGTAAGGGCAAGGAGCCAGTTTGGTTCCTGGTACCACATGCCATGCCATCCCTGCCCTGGACATGCCCTGCCATCTGTCTAAAACAGGCACGGTGGTGCACACCTGTAATCCCATCCTGGGAAGACTGAAACAGGAGGATCACTAGAGTCTGAGCTGCATAGTAAGACCCTGTACCAATTAATTAATTAAAAATCAAATGAATGATTGAGAAATTGCATACTATATATCTATCATAAAGGAGGCACATTTAAATGTACTCACACAGAAAATAGTAAAGTAAAATCTAGTTACAGGCTAACAAAATGTATGAGCCTACCCTGCCCTCAATCTCTGCAGAGACCATTACTCATCCACACCTTACCCACCTACCCTCACTGTAGAGTCAAGGGAGAATATTGGGAGCTTCAAAAATGACAAAAGGAAGTAAAAGAAGGCAATCAAATACATCTAGCCCACAGAAAACCAGTCCAGGACACAAGGTCATATAATAACTTGGAAGTGAGACACATGAAATTTCTGAGATCATAGCAACTCTCTCATTTAATGTCAATTCTCAAACTCAATGAAATTGAAAGGAAAGAAATTCTCCCAAATGCATCGTGGAGGCAAGTATTACTCTGGTACCAAAACCAGAAAGGGACCCAAGCAAAAGAGAACTACAGGACAATCTCCCGAAAGAATATAGATACAAAAATGTGCAATAAAATACTAGCAGGCAGAGTGCAGCAAATCGTGAAGATTATACATCATAACCAAATAAAATTAATCCCAGTGATGGATGAATGGTTCAATATACATAAATATATAAATGTAATACAAAATATCAACAGAGTCAAAGAGAAAAATCATGATTCCAACCATTTAAGAACTTTGCAAGACTGGATGGCCCATGAGACTCTGATAAGCTCTGAGCCTTGGCCCCCACCTCACAGGCATGGAGCTTATGCCTCTCCAGTCCAATCTTTTAAAAACTTAGGAGGCTCCCGAAAGAATGGCTATCATAAGGAAATCAACCAACAACAAATGTTGAATAGGTTGTGGGGAAAACAGAACACTTCTCCATTGCTGGTGGGAATGTAGACTGGTACAACGATTGTGGAAATCAGTGTGGAGACTCCTCAAAAGAGTAGGACTAGAAATCCCATTCAAGCCGGCTATCCCCCTACTGGGAATTTTCCCAGAGGAGCTGAAAACATTATATCATAGTGATATATGTGTACCTATGTTTATAGCAGCACAATTTGTGATAGCAAAATCTTGGAAACAACCATGATGTCTGTCACATGAGGAATGGCCGAAAAAATGTGGTATTTCTATATAATGGAGTATTACTCAGCTACAAAGAATGATAAACTTGAAGCATTTATATTGAAGTGGATGCCACTTGAACATATACTCATAAGTGAAATAAACCAGACACACATATGCAAATATCGTATAGTCTCGCTAGTATAAGAAGTCAAAAGAAGAAATACAAATAGAAATATACAACAATAACTGAAGACAATTGAGTCAGATAGGGCAAACTGAATGGCATATGCTGTCGGGTATTAAGCAGCTTTTCTTCTGGATGGTTAATAACCTAAGTTCACAGATCAAAATTGGAGAAATAGAAGAGCTGCAAGTCCAGCCAACATTTTGGCCCTATCCTTTCAAGGTTAGTGAAGATTCAGTGCATAGGAGAACCTGTACTGTAACATCATGAAACTCAGTTGTGCCCCAAATTTTCTGATCAAGGAGATTATGGAGCCACAGAGGAAATAGACTGATGATGTATAGTGTGCCTGGGGAGAGTCACATGGAGAGAAAACTTTCTCTCAGGCTCTCATTAAGAGCAAACTGGTCAAGCATTGGCCATGACTCATCCACATGGATGACACAGACAAAGGATCTACAGAGTAAGGTACAGGATTACAAGATAAATCCTGAGAAGACTTCGCTGACCTCATCAGAAACAAAAACTACATCTTTTGGTATACAGGTCTTGATCTATTTCAGTCTTAACCATCCAGCAGAAAAGTATAAAAATGAGGTATACAACACAGGACCATAATAATAAGTTGCGCTGTAAATGGCTACAGTCAACAACTTCTTCAGATAACTCCCTATTATTGTGGGATGCTGCACTGTGTTGGATTCTGTCGCCGAGTTCAGGCACCTAAATTGGTTTAATGACACTGGAGTGCTCATCTTTGACAAGTCTAGACAAAAAAGGTGTATAGAAAGGAAGAATCATGATGTGTGTGTGTGTGTGTGTGTGTGTGTGTGTGTGTGTGTGTGTGTGTGTGTGTGTGGACAGTACAGTTAGGATAAATATGCTGTGCTTCTGCATAATTCTATAAGAAGCAAGATTTGCATTAACAGTGTTTGGACAAGATATTATATTGGCTTCTAGTACTATGGACAGACACTGGGGAGATAACAAGGTAGAGGGTGTTAATTGTTGAATCTTCTATATAAATCAGCTGTAGCAAAATAAGAAGTTGTATAGCTGCACTCTCTTCATTCACCGATTAGAGACATCTTCTATAATAATGCCTGTAGGTATATTATCCTGTATGCATCTTGTATGACACCAAAACATTGTGAAAACATTTTTCAATGTATTGATTTGTTGAATCTTTCCTGTTAATTTGTCTTGAAACTGTCTCATTGCTATTTGTTCTTCAATATAAATAATAATAAAATAAAAACTTAGGAGGACTCAGGGAAGCCCATCGGACTCTGGTGCGCTGCATCCTTTAGCCCGCAGTGTGCAGGTATAAATCATGTAGTGGCACTGGTCCAGTCTTTTAAAAACTTGGTATCCTGGTGAATCCAGCTCACACCAACCACCTACACTGAAGCTTTGTTGAGTATCAGCCAGTCGCACCACTAGCAGTGAGAGCCTTGGTGAGTCTTACCCTGATCCCCTCAACTATACAGGAAACCTTACTGATCCGTGCCCCATCACTTTCCCACTACTGCTAAATCTGGGTGAGCTTCAAAAGTGCCAAAACACAGAAACAAAAAGTAAACTCAATCCTCTAGTCCATCCAGAGCAATCCAGGAAGAAGGACATAGAACATCTTAGAAGTTTCACACCTGAAATTTCTATAATGACAACAGCTATAGTAAAGAAACAAGTCCATCAGGCTATAGAAGAAATAAGATCAGAAATAGTCTCTCAGGTCAAAAAAGACATGGCAACAATTGTGTAAGAACTGTTTAACACAGCTAAACAAGACATACATTAAAAAATAGGGAATATAAAAATGATGAAAACACTGAATGAATAATACAGGAAAGAATTAGAATGCATGAAAAAACTGAAACAGACATCCAGGAAATTAAGAATTCCACTGAAAGCTTGCAAAATCACTTGGAAAAAACTGAAGATAGACTTTCAGGCCTCGAAGACAATAGCATCCTTCATGAACATGAAAGGAAAGATCTCTTAAATAACAAGGAACATAGGCCAGCCTGCTAGCTCAGTGGATTAAAGGACCTATTTAGGCAGACACAGCAACTGTGGTTCAATCCCTGGCATGCCAGCCCTGCCCTCAGGGCATGCTGAAAAAGTGATTGAGATTAGTCATGGTGGCATGTGCCTGCAATCCCAGTGCTTAGAGGACTGAAAACAGGAGGGTCACTATGACCCTGATCTGTGTATGACTCTGTAAGCCCCGTACTAAAATGCATTAAAAAAATAACAAGGAATCCAAAAATAACAATTCAGTACCTAAAAGAGGATGCAAAGAAAAATAATATAAGAATAGTTGCAAATGAAACAGCAGGAGGCAACAAAATGACATAAGACTATTTACATATGTAATAACAAAAAATGAGAGAATAATCTGGCATACAGATAAGCAAGCCATATAAAACTCAAAACACCCATAATCAAAATAAACCTATACCTAGACACACAATAATCAAGAACTCAGAAATTCAACAAAAGAAAAGAGTACTAAAGCTGTTCCAGAGAATAAACAGATCAACTACAATGGAACACCCATCAGAATCATGGCAGATTTCTCCACACAAACCATTATCAAATGAAGAAGAGCCTGGAGTGGAATATTTCAGGTCCTGACAGAAAATAACTTCCAACACGGATTAATGAACCCTTCAAAATTAACTGTCAAATTCAATGGTGAGGTATGATCCCTCCATCACAAAGAATAACTGAAGAAATTCATGACCACCAAACCAACCTACAAAGAGTACTGACACATATTCTGGAAAGTTACAGAAGTGACCACAGCTTAAAGAACAACACTTTACCCATTTCTGGTGGAAAAGCAATGGTTACAGTTAACTATTACTTCAAATCTGCTTTCTTGAACAATGCAAGCTGAAATTTTGGCTTAGACAATGGTTCATATTTTCTACCTTTTGAACAGAATGTTTGAAGCAAGCTTATAAACTGGCATTGTACCCTCTGGATGATGACTTGTTTAGGGAAAGAGAACGTGATCACTGGAGTTGGCCAACATAGTCCAGATGGAAGACAAACCCTCTTCCTGGTTGGGATGAGAGCTGTACCTAAGGAGGAGAAGGGGAGGGAGAGAGGAAGGAGGGGGGAATGGGAGGTCTGCAACAAGGAGAACCATGCAGGGCAAAAGCAAGGGGAACATCAGGCCTAACCTTGAGCTATTCATCAGCTGCATCCTTCCCAGCTGTGTGTGCTCGAGGAGGCCTAAGAATGGGGGTATGGGGTAACCTGGCTCTTCCTAGTGGCCAGGATGTAAATCTTTCTGGAGTGATGGAAATCTCAAAACAGGGCTCAAAAGCTAAGATCATGTCAGAGGATATTTTGAGTATTTGAAAGAAAACACGTCCAATGAAAAAAGAAAGATAAAGTGGAAACAAAAGTTTGTAAATGAGAGGAAGTTCTTGGGCCAAAAGGCAGAGTCTATTTTGAGAAGAAGTGTACAAAGAACACCCAAGTAAGGTATTTATATAATAAAAGATATTGACTTATATGAAGTTCAGATTGGATGGTCACTATCACAAGTAGAAAAGTTTGATGAAAAAGAATTTTCTTATGGATATTCTCTAAAAGGAATAAAATCACTCAACTGAAACAGATTCAGTACTGTATTACTGAAGAGCTAAGCAAAATATATGGTAAACTACAAGTTATCATTAATGCTTTATAAGACACAATCTATTCAGTCTGTGTTTTTGAATATGTGCAAAATATGATGAATGATGCCACTGGGGCTCAGATGAAGAAAGCATATTAGCAAACTGGACCCGAAAAGGAAAGCTCCAGAACTGTTCTCACCAAGACAATGGCTACATGATTTGGTTATTTGCATCAGATGAAGAGGATCTGGGTTGACAGAATCACATAGCCTCACACTCCACGTATAAGTGTCAGAAGTGGCTGAAGTGCTTGACCAGTTTGCTCTCCGTGAGAGCTTGAGAGAAAATTTTCTCTTCATGTGACTCTCCTCAGGCACACTATAGAACTTCAATCTCTTTCCTCTGTGGCTCCATAATCTCCTTGTTCAGAAAATTTGGAGCTCAGCTGAGTTTCATGATGTTGCAGTACAGGTTCTCCTATGTCCTGAGTCTTTGCTGACCTTGAAAGGCTAGGGCCAAAATGTTGGCTGGCCTTGTGGCTCTTCTATTTCTTCAACTCTGACTTGGGATCTTAGGTTGTTAACCATCCAGAAGAAAAGCTGATTAGTATCCTGCAGCATATGCCATTCACTTTGCCTTATCTGACTCAATTGATTTTA
>PVKA01042221.1:5369-17589 GCA_004027165.1 Ctenomys sociabilis
TGATTTCAGAACTTATTTCTGCTTTGAGTTCCTCATGATCTTTCTGTTGTTGTTTCTTTGCTTCAGATGCTGTTAATTCATATATATCAGTTGGAATAGTGCTCTCTGCACTTGTTCTGGGTGAGCATCGTTTTTCCACCCAGTGTTTCTGGAATTCATTCTTTATTTCAGATTCTATGTATTCAAATATTTCTTTTTTTTAAATTGGGGAATTACTTCTCATTTTATTTCCTCTATAGCTTTCTGCTGTTGTTCCTTTGCTGCTGTATCTGTTACTTCGTTCGTTGCAGCTGAGCTAGTGTCCTCTGCCTTTCCTGCTGGACTTGAGGTCTGGGATTGCATTTTTCCCCTTCTCTTTGTCATTTTGTATAGCACTGATCTTTGACCTTTGGTGTAGAGCTTTGGTGCAGCTATAACCTTAGATTGTTATGAGCTTCGGGTGCCATTCTATTAAGTTTGAGATTTTCCAGGTATGCCTAACCTGGGTCCAGCTGTTGTGTTCAGTTCCTTTTTTGCTGCAGCTCCTTTGGTTCCGCTATGTTGGTTCCCGGGGTCAGCCCTCCTGTGTCAGGCAGGGCATTCCCCAGGTGGGTGGGCCTGGGCCTTGGTTGGTTTTCTGGGTTCACAAAAGGATAGTGGATGATCTTATTCACTGAGTAGGCTGCACTGACCGGCCAGCCTGTGCTGGGTCCGGGTCTACAGGCCATAACCCGAGAAGGCTGGGAAAGGTCCCTCTGGTGCAGTGGGCCTGGAGCCCTCACTCATAGGCCAGGCTGTGCTGGGTTTCGGTCCGTAGCGTGGGACCGTGGATTGCTGAGAAATGACCCTCCGGCATGGCAGGCTTGGATTTCTCACTCCAGGCTGACCTGCACTGGGTCTGTGGCTGTGGGGTCGGACCAGGAATCAACTGGAAGTGTTTCTCTGACACAGTGTGCCTGGAGCTGTCAATGGGCCACGGGAGGTGACGGGCAGCTTAATCCCTGGGAAATGTATCTCAGGCATGACGGGCCTGCGGTTCTACACTCACTGACCTTTGATGCCCAGAGCATTGGGGACATTCCCACTCAATCAGTGGGCTTTAGGTGAGGGGATCCGGGGAGGTGTTGGTGAGTGGGTCCTGAGGTTTCAGGCCAGTCACTGGCTTGGAGGGGTTGGGAACAGGGATTCGCGTAGCACGTGTGGGAAGAAGCCAAAGGCTCTCCCGCAGACTTTCCACACTCTCACTGTTCTGGGAAGCCTGGTGGGTCCTGTAAGTTCGCTCTCGCTGGGAGAGCTTGGCGCGGGATCCAGGAGGGCTGGGCGGGGGCGGGCGGGATGGAGCAGGATGGCGGAGTCCGCCGCTCTGTCTCTGGCCGGTCTCAAGGGCTGGGCGGGGCCTGGCGGGATGGAGCAGGATCAAAACTTATCATTCTTAATAGCTCAGTAATACTCCATTATATAGAAATACCACATCTTTTTCAACCATTCCTCATGTGATGGACATCTTGGTTGTTTCCAAGATTTTGCTATCACACATTGCGCTGCTATAAACATAGGTACACATATATCTCTATGATACAATGTATCCAAATACTTTGGGAAAATTCCCAGTAGGGGGATAGCTGGCTTGAATGGGATTTCTAGTCCTACTGTTTTGAGGAGTCTCCACACTGACCTCCACAATGGTTGTACTAGTCTGCATTCTCACCAGCAGTGGAGAAATGTTCGCTTTTCCCCACAACCTCTCCAACATTTGTTGTTGGTTGATTTCCTTATGATAGCCATTCTTTCTGGAGTGAGATGATATCTTAGTGTTATTTTTATTTGCATTTCATGAATGGCTAGCGATGTGGAGCATTTTTTCATATATTTGTTCGCTTCTTTAATTTTGTCCTCTGAGAAGTGTGTATTCATCTCAGATGCCCATTTCTGAATTGGGTCTTTAAATTTGAGGGCCCTGTTATATCTTAGTTCTTCACAAATTCTAGACAGTAGTCCTCTGTCTGATTGCTTATTAGTTAGGATTTTTTCAAATTTTGTGGGTTGTCTTTTCACTCTGTTGACAATTTCTTTTGACATGCAGGTCAGGGAGAGGGCTCAATACAAAAATTGCTTGCTTGGCAAGCGCAAGGACCTGAGTTCAATCCCTGATTCTAAGTGTAATGGTTTCTTCAAGGTCTGAAAATCTATCTTCTTCACTTTCATTTACATGGTTTTCCGAGATTGTGATTTAACTTTTAATTTCTTGTATGTCTCTTTGAATTTGCCTCATGAATTCTATTTCTTTTCTATATTGCCCATTCAAGGATTCCATCATTTTTCTATTCTCTATCTTTTGTCTATGTCTTTTTAGAATCACTTAGCACTTCTTTTGTTATAGTTATCATTTCTTTTTTACTTTAGAAATTATTTGTGATCTGCATTTTCTTTTTTTTTTTTTTTTTACTTCAGGTGCTATTATTTCAGGTGTTGGATTTCCAATTTCTTCTCTACTATTGTCTCCTGCATCTGTTCTGGGTGGGCTCAGGATCAAGAATACTTTTTTCTCCTTCTCTTTGTCATTTTGTGCAGCACTGTCTTCTGACTTTGGGTGTAGAGCTTTGGTGCAATTATTACCTTAGCACCAGGTCGAGATCTACCATGTTCAAACTTGTTCAGGTGAGTGTAGCTTGGGTCTGGCTGCTCTGCTCTACTTCTTTCTGCTGCAACCCTTGGAGCTGAACCCTCTGTGCATGGAAAGATGTTCAGCTCTTGGATTTTCTGGGTGGGTCTTACCACTAGTGTCCCTACAAGGAGTTCTGGCACATGTTCCACACTGTACCTGTCTGGTGGAGGAAATTCCACACACACCAGGCCTGGGAGCTGGCTAGAGTGAGGATATGTTGGGCCCCAGGAGGCCCTACTCATACACTATGTATAGGCAGTGCTTAGAAAACAACACTTTTGTGATCTCTGTTCTGTGGAACTTAGATGACTACTACTGGAGAGGAAGCAAATGTTCAGACTTGCTGTATGTATAGGCACTGTGTGCAATCTGTACTATTCCTATTTTGTGCACCTCAGGCAATTTCCCTCAAATCCTTCATCCCCTCATCTGTATGCTCTCCACCAGATTCTGATTCCTCTCTGACAACGGATCGAACTTCAAGCCCTGTCACTGCTCTCCTTCCACCAGCTGTGGTCTTTCTCCTTGACCAACATGGCTGGTTGTCTTTCTTCACCAATCCTCCTTCCACTCTTTCCACTTCCAGTCAGTCTCCTCTGCCACCATGCTCCCTGACAAAGTCTTCCATCTATTTGGCATCACCCAATTATACTGTTCCTGAGCCCATCTACCTCATACCCAATAAATATTATGGTTTGTCCCCTCAAGGCTTGACCCTCTCTCCAGCTCCAAACCTTTGGACCCTGCCCCTCCATGCCCATTCCATGAGGTGTCAAAAGCAGAGTGATGAGTCTGGGACCATGGTCCTTTCTGTTTGGCAGATCTCTCCCAAATTAACCAGGATCTACACTTCTCCTTAGATCCCATCCAATATATACAAGAGTGCCAACACTTAACACAGTCATGGAAAGTAACCTGGGGAGATTTAAATGTGATCTTTGGCTTCACTCTTCAGACAAGTGGGAATGAATGAACACCCTGCCCAGTCCTATTAGGGGTAAATAGTTCTTCCTTCAGGCTGGCTTGGTAAACACCTAAGTGGTCTACCAGAAAAACCCAAACTGGAACTATCAGACAATATAGAGAGATAGCAAACTGAAACCACATGGTTTGTACCTGCAGTGTGGCCCAGATGGCAGTTAATTTTGATAAGCTAAAGGAAAACACTCAGAATAGGGATGATAATCTGGCTCAGTTGTAGCTTGCCTGGCTACTGCTAGGTGATTCACAGCACTAGACCCAGAAAGCAAGGGGGACAATTTATTTTGAAAAGGAAGCTTATTGCCCAATCTACGTCAGATATTTGAAAAAAAGAAGAAGAAAAAAAAAAAAAAAAAAACCAGAAACTGGAGGCCAGCCTCATATTTCACAACAGGAGCTAATCAATTTGACCTTGTACACTTCGAATCATAGAGATGAAAATGCTTGGAAGTAATGCATTTCTGACTGCAGATGTCAGCCTCCACTGAAAGAAAGCCTCAGGCTGGACTAAAGTCCCAGAGGATCACTAAAGAACCTTTTATGCCACCAACCTAGTCACTGGGACAAATTGGGCCCATAGCCTTGGATTCTTCAAAGTCATGCCCTTTATACACAAACCTGCATTGGAAGTGGGGTGGCCCATGGTGACATCCATCCAAAAATTCACTTCTTAGGGCCCAAGATGGTTCCTACCTAGAGCTTCCTAGCCTGGCAGCCCAAGACTGATGTCACTCGGAGGCCTCAGAAGCCCCATAGACCATCTCAGATGTTGAATTCCAGGTAACTATTACAGAGGAGGACAAATACACCACTTTTGTGATCAATACTAAGGTGACCCATACCATCTTTTCTTCTTTCCAAGCCTGAACTACTGGCATGGAAAAGTCTCTAGATTTTTAAAAACACCTACAAGCCAGTGAAAAATTATGCCAAAAATGAACTCCACACTCATTTATATTCATCCCCACCTCTTCCACTCCCCTTTTAGGGTGAGATATTTCAACTAAATTGTCAGATTCTCTGACCATCGCAGGACACAACCATCACCTATATTCATGTTAATGACTCCTCTGTTCCTGCCCTCTAGGTCCCCAAAATTTTCTCTCATCTCAATACCAGACTCCGGGACACTTCCAGCCATTCTCGACTTTAGCAGGCTTTTCAAGCCTCATCACATTCAGCCCTGCCAATGATGATCCCTCAATCCTGATCCAGTTTTATGGGACCTGCAGCCCATCATTTCTCACCTACTGTGACAGTCTTTTTATTCCGCTCAAATCCCCTTTCTCTTGGTATGAAAGGCAGATGGCTCTGACAAGCTGGTACAATCCATGCTATTAGATTGTCCTTACATACACAAAGGTCAGGGCTTTGCTTCCTCATGGAAATTGAAAGTAATATCCCTACTTCTTCTTAGCTGACCCAAACTCCAGAGGACACTTAAATTCCTGGCTTTCATTTCCTGTTTCATCTATTTCCTTTGTTCAACCTGCTTTGATCTTAGTGCTCTAGTATTTCTCTACCCAGAAAGAAGGTCTCCTTTCTGAAGACACTGTGACTTCTCCCCAGAGAAGATCAAATTGTTTTCCACCTTTCTCACCTTCCTCTTGTTTTATGACTGACGGAATGGAAATGAAACACTCCCTGTGTTTGTTGTTAGCAATCTCCCACTTGCTCATACTGCCTCTTCTTGCCTAACTTTGACCACTCCTGACAATATCTCCTAACATATATTAAAATATTCGTACAATTGGAAAACAGAACCATAGATGCCAGTCAAATCCCCCACCAAGGACCCTTTCAGACCCTGACAGATGGTGCCCTTGCAGGCATCCTGCCCATCTGGGAAAGAGAAAATCATAGTCACACACCTGTTCAATGTCCACAACAAATTCTTATTCTTCCTTTTTAGGATTTCCACCTACTTATGTCTCCCCACTAACTGAACCAACACCTGCACACTGATACACTTTAGCCCCAGAATAGACATTTCCCCAGAAAAATAGAGCCTGCTTCTGAATTTACATCCTAGATCTCACAGCATAACAGCATACAAGTAATACACATGCATATCAGTCTGGGCCTCACCAGCACTGCAGAAACAGATGTCAGGTTTATCTACCTTCTTGACCTATGTTTGCTCTCTCTGCCAAGATCTGACTGACAGCCTCAGAGAAGTGGTTGACTGTTCATGTCAGAGAACCAGACAGACACCTTGGCAGCAGTGACTCTAAATCATAGAGGTTTAGATCTCCTCACTGCCAATGCAATGGCAAGCAAAATCGTCAAAACAATATCCGTGATTCAGAGACACATATTTGTACATCAATGGGCACTGACCATCATTCCTGGGATATTAGTCACTGATCTCTGATGGTACAGGTTTTATATAAGATAAGCAAGCAGGAGTACAGAGGCAGAACAGCTTGTCAGTTGGTACTTTGTTTGTACAGTGTGCATCACAGTGACCAGCTGTGCATCACAGTGAACATCTGTGCATCACAGTGACCAGCCATACATCACAGGGACCAGTTATGTATTCCATTGACCAGTCATGCCTCATCGTGACTAATTATGTGTAAGAGACAGCAACAACCACAACTGGAACAGAAATAATTACTTGGACAAAAACCAAAGTGAAGTATACTGGCTGAAGGGAGGCCTTTTCTGACATATTTCCCTTTTTATAGTTTCATTGGCACATCTTTTCTGGGCACATTACATGTCATCTTTTGTGACAAAGTTCAACTAGAAGCAACAGATAAATTTAGGCCTGTCTGTCCTTGTGAAGAGGCCGAGGCAAATAATCTGATCTAGGAAAATGTTCAATGTGTCTGGGACACTCATCAAATATCATTCAAGTGTTTGATTCATTGTTATGTTTGGGGGCCAGGGAGATGGTTCAGTGGAATAAGCACTTCCCTGACAAGTGCAAGGACCTGAGTTCAATCCCCAATTTCGCCAAAAAAAAAAGTTATGTTCTCCTGAGACAACTACCCATAGAGTTGAAGGCAAAACATGCAGCTAGCAGGAGGCAGGGAATCAAGGACTTAGATAAACAGCCTAAAATACACAAAAATCTAGGGGGGTAGGAATGAAGCAATCCTATGAATGATGTCCTTGGGCTTCAGTCATGCGTGGAATGGCCAGTGTCTGTTGTCTGCAGAGTGAGCACTGGAAGAGCTCTGAAGGCAAAATTTTACCAAATCTAAGAAGATTTCTGAAATTTGTTGAGATGCTTAATATGTACCTGGATTGTATTCATGTTCAGGAATGTCTACAGATAATGTCTACAGATAACAGTGGCTTTTAACTGGTCATAATCAGTATGTAGTTTATGTTTTATTTTTGTATCTTTATATGGGAAAAGTCCAGTATTGCAGGAGACACTTTCAGGTTCTCGTCTCAGTCGAAGAAACCAATATTTGTAATCCTAAAGTTACTTTATAGGAATCCCATAAAGCTGATTCTAATCTACCACTTTCCATGCAGTCTACAGCAAAAATGAGGACACTAAATTATATTTTTAATCATCGGGGAGTCGAGGAGCTAAAGTCCTGTCACGACATGGCTTTCTGGAACCAAGAAAATGACCCAAGGCCTCACCCGGTTTTTATTCAATAAGGGAGTGGCTTGAAGAGGACTGACTGAGAGTTGTGGGAAGTAGGTGACTACTATAAGCTGAACTAGGTGGGTGGCCTATAGTTACCTGTGCCATATGCAGAGAGAATATGCAGAGAGAGTAATCTGCATTATGTAGTATTTAATATTTTGGGAAGTCTAGGGTTTCAGCTTTGATGTAGTCTTTCAAGCCCCAGGAAGTCACAGCCTCTATCTTGAGCCTTGATCTCAGCTGGCAGTGAGGAGCATTAGCTCTGCCATCCTGTCTCTACCCAGCTCACATTAAGAAGCAGCAGGCTTACCAGGGAAACACACATGCCACCTTCAAAGACTATCACCAGCACCTCAGCTAGACCAATACACATTGCTTAAGGATAGACATAAGTCCTAGCCAGCTCTGTACATAACAATATGAGGAAATAGGATCAGACTCAGTCAAAATGGCGACAGTTGCTCTTCTTTCAAGGAGAGCTGCTCAGGTGGTCCCCCAGACTATAATGTATAAGGACACAAATATTGAGCCTCAGGTGCCAGTACTGAGGCTTGAGCTTACAAAATAAATAGTGACAGCAGGTCTGGATCTTATCTTCCAGGAATATGGGATAAAGGTTTCTTTTAGCTGGGCTTCATGTTTCAGTCAATTAGGTCCTGAGATGGGACTTAGATCTATAAACTGGATTTCTTTGCATCATTACTGGCAGTTCTCCAAATAGAAGCTTGATCTCATTCATGCAGAAGAGTTTTGGTCCACATAATTTTGTCCAAGGTGGCCACAGCATATTTAGGCTATCAAAATTTATTTTTAATAGAGCTGTTATTATCTGTAAACAGGATATACTCAGCATCTGCCAAGGGGTCCTCTTTAGCATAATTTATCCCAGCAAAGCATGTGACACCTGGGATCTAGGTCTCTGTCAACTTTGTCAACTTTTTCTGATCCAAACACAGTAGGTATTAGAGCATCAAGGTAAATGGGAGGAGGCAGGCCTTGGGGACCACTGAGCACTCTCAGGGCCTGACAGTCTGAGTAAGCATCACTGAACCTCTGGGAAGTTGAGTCCAGGTCTGTTGGCATTTGAGTCTAGAACTGGGGTCCTTCCATTTAAAGGTGAAGGCAGTCTGACTGACAGCCAATTAAAGTTAGAAGGCACTTTTTAGGTCCAGATAGTTGTACCTGCATGCTGCGGTTGACAGAAGACTGAAACAACATATATGGAGTGGGACTGCAGTGGTGTTGGCAGCTTGGATATCTTGAACTGGCTGTATAGACAGGAGAAGTGTCACTGTTTGGTGCATGTGGGGGCTGCCTTGGGTCATAACTCAATCAAAAATGGGGAATGATAGATAGCACACACTGGGGATGGGTTTTTTGCCCATACTTGTGGAAACAAGTTTCTCAAGATGTCAAGGTCATGATTATCAGGCATTTCAGGAGGTGCTAATCTTCCTCCAAGTGTATAGTTAGAGTCAGTATCAAGTGGAATCCAGTGTGAGGGTGGCTGGTCACATCCAGGAGACTAATAAAACACTGAAGCATGCACAGAAATTCATGTTTGATAAAGTGTCCACAAATCTCACAAGATCTGCTTTGGCAGAATCTCTTTCAGTGGAGGCTCCAGTGGGTAGATTTGGTGACTTACTACAGGTTTAGTGGCTTTTTGTGCCCTCTTTGGAGGCTGCCAGAGCAGTGCAGTACTGATCCAAGGCTTCGTGGCCCTCCGTTGCATTACAGTCTCAGTTTGGATGCATTCGTTGGAGGATTCTGCTTATGTAAGCACCAGGATCAGCCACAAATCCAGGGACTTGTGGCTGTAACCAGGCTTTGGTGCAATCTAAAATACAGTGCTATTTAGTATTAAACAGAGTCAGAAAGAGTTGCTGATAGAAGGCCAGGACACTGTGTTGTGGGAACCAGAACTGGCCGTGGTGTCACAGAGGCTAGCTGAGCAGCTTGGTACTGATGAATGTAAGGAGGAAGCAGGTCAGAATTTAGGTTCTTGGATATGAGAGACTAAAGCTTTTCTGCCTTGGGTTGAATCTGACATCATCACAGATGACCTACTGGGCTTGTTCGGATGATTTGGAAACATTTCTTGTCTTGCAAGATGTAGCCACAAAGCCAGGGTGGGAGAGTTTTTGCACTCTCGTGGCAATGGAGTGCAGGTAAGCTGGCCTTTTATCTCAAGATTTTCCCAGTTTAAGAGCTTTATGGGAGCAGAGGAAGGCTTCCCTTCAAGGTGATTGCTGTGCTCTTGATGGCACAGAGATCTTACCCAACAAGATTAACAGCCTATCAGGCTGATGTGTGGCTCTTTGGCTATTTATGCTTCCTACGACATCTGACAGCAGTGAGGGATCATGATGAGGTGACATGGTTGAAGGCTAGACCCAGTCTTCAGTTTATACCTCTAGGGCAAGAGTAAGATTTTCATGATTGCATCTATCTGCCTCAAGCTGATGAAGCTGTCATCATCTTCCTGGAGTAAAGGCAAAGTTGAAAGTAGACATTTAAGTGAGAGAGAAGGAGGCTGACTGGCTTGCTGCAGAGAAGAAGTCCTCCCAGGAAATAAGCGTGTGCCTGGCAGAAGGTGTGAGAGGAAAGAGTTCCAGTTACCCCAGTAGTGGTAACTTTTTGACAGAAGGAATTTTGAAGGCTAAGAGTTCCATTCCATTGTTCAACAGGAAAGTCACAGACGGCCCCAGAATTTTGCAATGACTGCGGGCTGTTGGGGAATCAATTCAGTACATTTCAGACTGTACTATCTATTTAGCCTAGCTAGGGTGAATCTCATTTGTCAGGGCTGAAAATCCAGTTTCCCTCAGTCAGAATGTGGAACTCAGCAAGAATTCCTGAAAATTATCTTGAACAGGCATTAGATGATGCCACTTGATCAAAACACGCATGTCTCCAGAGGGTCTCTGTGGCCAAATGCTTGCAATGAACTGGAACTGGTCCATTTGTTTCCAAGTAGATGAGTTTGGTGTGGAGAATGAGGCTAGGGGTGCTGGGAGCAATTGCAACAGCCAGTGAGGGTGTCAAGGAGGATTTCTCAGGAAGAATAGTCTTTTTCTTTGAAATGTAGGGAGACTTTAATTTCATGTTTAACTCAATAGAAGGCCTTATTTCTACAGTCAGGGACTGCGGCTTTTGACTAATTTCCATTTCCCTTGGTGTATGCTGTGTGTCCTTGAGTGATGGCACAACTGACAAAGGATAGGTGCCCTTCAAAGAGCTACCATTCTGATACCTGCTTGGCCATTCTCCTCATGAGGACTTAGGATTTAACTAAGAAGAGTACAAGGTGTGAGTTATGCTATATATCAATTGCCATGGAACCACTACTGAAGACCCAGACAGCCACTGTGACCTGTGCTTCGCAGTTCTGGTGCATAGACAGCAACCTTTTGCTTATTCTGTCCAATCCACTCACACATTCATTCATCAGGCACTCAGAAGTTAAGTATTCTAACCTCCCTTCCCTTGGGGGCAGTCTTAAATAGCTAGAGGTGATCAAGCCCTTCTGCTCAGACTGAGCAAGATTGATAGAAGAACTGGGGTGGGGTTCCCTGGGGCTCTTCCCAGAATCAGGTAGGCAAGAAGGCAGACAGTGTCCTGCTTCCTTTGGAGTTTGAGGTGAGCTTCTGGGCTTATCGAGTCAGGGGCCAAGAATCTTCCTTCAGACCCCTGAGAGGATCTGAGAAATCTTTAGGACACACCTTCCTATTGAGACCTACAGTGGTCTTTGCTCCATCTGTTATGGCCATGACCAGTAACTAGAGAGGTCAACATGGTCGGTCTCTACAACTAATACAGCAGAAAATTGCAAGCAGAAACATTGAAATCACACTCAGGATTTGGAGGTAGATTTATTTAGACCAGCAAGGATTGGCTAAGATTATTCTCAAATTATCAGGCTGATTTCCAGTGGCCTGAGGCTCACATGCAATGAGCAAGCAGAAAGCGCAGAGGTAGGATGGTTTGTTGACTGGGGATTGGTTCACACAATAGGCATCACAGTGACCAAGTGTGTATCACACTGACAAGGGCTTTCTTTTTCTTTAATTTTTAAAGATTTAGTACATAATTTAGTACATTCAGCCTATTGGATCTCACTGTACAGATCAGACTCATGATTTTCTTGTTTTTAGCCTCCCAAGAGCTGGTATTACAAGAGTTCCCTACCATGCCCACTCTCAATCACCATCTCAGCATGGCCAGGGGGCAGGGCCACAAGGATTGAACGTGGTTCCTGCCTCTACCTAAGCAGCTATGGACCTGATAGACCCTTTCTAAGAGGGAGGATCAGGCAGAACTACAAAAGGGACTATTAACTAGGCAGCTAAAAAACAAATATACTGGCTTGGAGGGGGTGCCATTTTCTGGTACATAAAGAAAGGCAAGTTATGTGCCTTCCTTGAGGAGAAATATTGCCTTTACACCAACTAGTCAGAAATGCTGCAAGACACAGCCAAAACACTGACGAAAGGCTTCAGAAATGTGTGCCTGTCTGTCTTGGACTAATGTTTGGGGCTGGCCTTGCGGATTCCTCCCCTAACTAGAACTCTGGTCTACATTATCTGACTTTTCTCTTTTGGGCTTCCTCAAACTTTTTTCAGTTTTGACAGGACTGTGGCCAGGCTATCACACAGTGAGAAATACTGGCACTAACCACTGCTCTGTGTAACTGCTTTTCCCAAAGTTTCTCTTCAAATGAGGCTGCCTATACTATCCCATTTGTCATACACAAAGCAGCTGTGAGAAATATTGCCTGGTTTCCTGCTCTCTCTGTAACCACATAAACAGGAATATCATCAACATGCATTTAAGTATAATGGATACCACTTCATATAGAAGGCTTTATATGAGATGGCCATTAAGCCTGGGCATGGCCGTGTGCATCTATAATCCCAGCACCTGGGAAGTTGAAAACATAAGGATCAGTACAAGTCTCATCTGTGTAGTGAGCCCCTGTA
>PVKA01042222.1:0-17522 GCA_004027165.1 Ctenomys sociabilis
AGTCACATGAAGAGAAAACTTTCTCTCAGGCTCTCACAGAGAGCAATCTGGTCAAGCATTGGCCGTGACTCATCCACATGGATGACACAGACAAAGGAACTACAGAATAATGTACAGGACTACAAGATAAACCCTGAGAAGACTTCAATGACCACATAGGAAATATAAAGTACATGTGTTGGTATATAAGTTTGGATCAAGCCCTTTTAGAACCTAAACATAAACAGTTGTCTGTCTCTTCTCTCTTTTCCCATCTCCCCCCTTTGTGTGTGTGTTGGTCTGTCTGTCTCTCTCTCTCTGTTCCTCTCCACTTTCTAAGGCAGTGATCAAACCTCTTGGAGCCTACAAAGATAGAGCCTGCTATGGCACTCATGCCATAGATTCACCACTACTGCTCTAGGATGTCCATCTGGAAGTCCTCTGTGATTCGCCGTGATGGAGACAAAAGTTTATTTGACCCTGTCTTATGCAGACACTGATAGGAAATGATGACACAAGTTTTCAGAGAGGACCTTCACAGAAGAGTACTGACTGTGACTTTGAAGAGCTGAGATTAGAAGTCACTAAAGGAAGAAAATGAAGTCACTGTGGTGTGGCTTCTGAGAGGAGCTGACCGTCACTAGTGTGCTGAATTTAAATAACAAGGGAAAATCTAAGAGAACTAGGATTGCTGAGGTAGCTTCAGAAAGAACTCACTAAAGTGCAGCTCCAGAGGAATAAGAATTACTGACAAAAGATTCTAGGGTGTTACCTTGGAACAGGAATCACAGATGGCTCAAGAGAAAAGCTAAGATCCATAACATTACTGAAAAGAGCTGAAGCCACTGCAGGGTTACTTTGGAGTCAAGATGAGATCATGCAGGTGTTTCTTTACAGAGATCGATAACCAAAACTACACAAAGCTGAGCTGAGGCTCTCTTAAGTGCAGCTGAGATCACTGAGTTGATGCTTCAGAGGGGTCACTTGAGAGCCTGCCATCACTGTGATGTTATTTTTTTTTTTTTTTTTTTTTTTTTGTCTTTTTGAGACAGGGTCTCACTGTGCAGTTCAGGCTGGCCTTAAGCTCACTTTGTAGCTCAGGCTGGTCTCGAACTCACAACAATCCTCCTGCCTCAGCCTCCCTAGTGCTGGGATTACAGGCATGCGCCACCACGCCCGGCTTGTGATGTTATTTTAGAGAGGGAATAGAACTGCTATGTGTTAGCTCACAAATTCCCCATGAAGCAAAGCTGCCACCCGTCTCTGAGTACATCTGTCTCTGGCTATGACTCAGGAGCCAGTGCTATTCAGAACACAATTTCTAGGGGCTGAGGAGATGTCTCTATAGAATAAGCACTTTGCCTGGCAAGTTCAAGGGCCTGAGTTCAATCCCTGGTTCTGCAAATCAATCAATCAATCAATCACATAGTACAAGTGTGTTAGATTGCTAAATTTCCCAACAACCTAGGTTTTCAGGGAACTCTTTCCAGAATCTATTGTTGGACTTCCTGCCTTCTTGGACAAAGTGTGCTTAGTATCTTCCTACGTGTTCTTGCTGTGTCAGACTGCATCTGACCCAGCAGTAAGGCTTCAGGCTCAGTCATCTAGAGCTGTACAGCAGCTGTCTGCCCTCTCCTGGGCAGGATTCCAGCTCCACATTTTTGCCACATGTTTCCTCCTTTCCTGGAAGCAGGTGAAAGCCATGACCTCCCAAGTACTTTTGTTTGTGTTTGTCTTTTCTTTTTTATGTATTTAGTATAGATGGGGACTCATAGTGATCCTCCTATTTTCAACCTCCCAAGTGCTGGGATTACAGGCATGTACCATCAGGTCCAGTCTCAATCACCACCTCAGTGTGCCCCCGGGGGTGGGGCCAGCACAGCAGGCTGAGGATCCAACACCAGGCCCCCTGCATCTGCCTAAGCAGGCGCTTTAATCTATTTGTTTCTCTTTTTGCAATAGGGTCTTACTATGCAGTTCAGACTTTCATGGAGTTCACTTTGTAGTCCAGGTTGGCCTTGAACTCCCAGCAAGCCTCCTGCCTCAGCCTCTCAAGCGCTGGGATTACAGGTGTGTGCCTCCACACACAGCCAAGATCAGTAGCTTTGGCATAAAGATCTTACACAACAGTGACCATGAGGCATGTACAAGCAATTCCAAATCAAGAAAACCTTGTTGGAAGCTTAGAAAAGGCTCAAATGCCCATCACAAAACATAAAATATGCCAGTTTGTGCTAAAGCACAGGTATGACCCACCTTCCTCCAAATGATGATGACGGGCTGGGGAGATGGCTCAGTGGAATAAGCGCTTCCCTGGCAATCGCAAGGGCCTAAGTTCAGAGTTCAATCCCCGGTTACACCAAAAAAAAGTCAAAATACTTCAAAAACACATGATGATGACAGCCTACACAGGCTCAGCTGGGCAGTCCCAAAGAAAGGACACTCCTAGACGACAGACTAGGGAACTTAGCCACATAGGCCACTCAGCACAAACCAGCTGGTGGTAGAGGCCAGAAGAGCCACACTTGTCCTGGAGTTCGACTTGCCCTGAGACACAACAAACAACCTTTCGAACAGTACTGAGAACAGCACATGGCCCACTTTGGCAAATTGGAGGAGCATCTGAAGTTCTAGCTTACAAATTTCTGAGCTGAGAAACACAGGCACATGAAGCTCATGGGTCCCAAAACTACCTTCACTGCTGGGACTAGTCATAGGTTTGGACATTCAGGTTCAGTAAATGGCTATCAGGACTCAGAACTCACCCTGAAAGCTGATATACTCCTAGTTATGGGTTGTTATAGGGACAGTGACAATGAAATGTAATTCAAGTCTCAGGCACGCCAACACAATTATCAAGCAGAGATTAAAATTATAAAGTTCAGTTAAAGGAGGCTGCTTGGCAACCAGACTGCTCACACAGCTCTGCTACTCCTGGCAGGCAAGCAGACAGCTTCACAGTACACCATTACTTGTGACATCAAACACTGGTGCAGTGACTATTTGGATAAATCAATGTCCTTTAAAAAGTTTATCCTGTTCTTAGAAATGTGCCCTAAATGCATAACTCAAAAAATAACTAAAGCCTAGAGACTGGAGAGATAGCTCAGAGGCATAAGCACCTATATGGCAAGCACAAGGACCCAAGTTCAATCCCCCACTCTACCTGCCATGTGGTCTCAGCTCTGGATTCCCTGGCATGCAGTCTTGGTCCTGGATGCACACGGGTGGCACACGCCTATAATCCCAGCACTCAGGAGGCTGAGCCAGAGGATCTCTGTGAGTTTGAGACCAGCCTGGGGACTACAAAGTGAGTACAAGGCCAGCCTGAACTACATAGTGAGATCCTATCTCAAAAACAAAGGGCCAGCCACATAGCTCAGCAGACTAAGCGCTTGCTTAGGTAAGCGTAGGGGCCAGAGTTCGATCCCTGGTTCCACATGCTGTGCCGGCCCCAACTTCGGGTGCACTGAGCCAGGATGGAGTCCGGGCATGGTGGTGTGAGCCTGTAATCCCAGAACTAGGTAGGCAGAAATCAGGATGATCTCTATGAGTCTCAGCTGCGTAGTAAGACCCTGCACACACAAAAAAAAAACACCAAAAACCTGAAGCCTGGAAATTATATATCATAGAAAAAGATATGATGACTCAACTTCAACTTTTTAACTTCTATGATGATGCAAAAGTAATAGATTCACAAAAAAACTGTATTTTTAATTTTCTCAGGGTAATTATATATAGAACAATACAGATTCTGGGCAGGAGAGCTATGGTCTATAGGTCTGGTATAGTCAAATGCACTTTCAACTTAGAATACTTTCTACTCACAATAGGTTATTGGGACTGAGCTTCACCATAAATTATACAAATGATACATTTTATCAGCTAAAATGTTTGCTGAGCCAAGCACTGTGGCATGTACCTGTAATCCTGGCACTCATGGGACTAAAGTAGGAGGATCATAACTTTGAAATCAGTCTGGTCTACATAGTGTAGACTCTGTCTCAAAAAAAAAAAAAAATGCGGATTGGATAGAAACTTTGTTGTGATTATAAAGGAGTGATGACATAGAAGAGGCTGAGTAGGAAGTAAAGAAATCTATCCAAGCACATAGTAAGTTGACAGCTCTAAAGTAACTATTCTGAAACTCTGAATCTAGTTTAAAACTTATAATGTCCAAGGAAGATCCTGATGAAGAGGGTAGAAATTTTCATCAAATTTCAGTGATTTCCTCATTTGTTACAGTATTAGCATGTCACTCCCTAGCCCCATGGCATATGCTGTGTGGATGACAGCCAGCATTCAGTACAGCTTGCTCAAGCCAGGGTAAGCAATAGGGGTCTTGTTCTCCACATACTGGAGCTGTGTATTTTAATTATCAGTTGTTACTTTTGATCACTGGGGTGCTGGCACAGAGGTCAGCTGCATTATCTTAATCCTCATGGGTGAAGCAGTTTCCAAAGAAATTAGAGGTAACAACAACAACAAAAAAAATTAGAGGTAACACTTGTGTTGTTTCACCTTTTGAGAGTCAGACAAGTATGGAAATCTTTTTTTGATCACACAAATAACAGAACAGATACTTCACTGACCAGGTACATCGTGCCTTGAGTCTGGCGCCTTAGACCACTCGGCCATCCTGACACCCTACCAGGTACGTCAAAATACACACTTTGCCAGGCATGGTAGCTGACATCTGTAATCCCAGTACTACAGGAGAAGGAGATATGAGGACTTCAGACTACAAATTCATGTTCAGAAGATTCATCAGGCCCTAGGTAGCTATAAACAGAATTTCAGAGAAACCACAGCAAAATATTCAAAATAGCCAGCTTTAAATTGAAAAATTACAAAATATGGAACCAGCTTCATCATATGGGAGGCTGATGCAGGAGGATCACAAGTTTGAGTCTACCTTAAACAATATAGTAAATTCAGCATCAGCCGGGCATGGTGGCGCATGCCTGTAATCCCAGCACTCGGGAGGCTGAGGCAGGAGGATTGTTGTGAGTTCGAGACCAGCCTGAGCTACAAAGTGAGCTTAAGGCCAGCCTGAACTGCATAGTGAGACCCGGTCTCAAAAAGACAAAAAAAAAAAAAAAAAAAAAAAAAAAAAAAAAAAAAAAAAAAAAAAAAAAAAAAAAAAAAAAAAAAAAAAAAAAAAAAAAAAAAAAAAAAAAAAATTCAGCATCATCTTGAACTCTGTAAGTGAACCCTCTCTAAGAAAAAAAAAATCGCAAAACACAGAGAAACAGGAAAACATGGCTCATTCATAAGGATAGGGCCAGGGCAATAGCTCACTGGAATAAGTGCTTCCCTGGCAAGCTCAAGGGCCTGAGTTCAATCCCTGGTTCCACCAAAAAAAAAAAAAAAGTCCACATATGGATAAAAGAATTTGGTAGAAACTCTAAGAAAGCCCAAGCACTGGAATTATTAGTCAAAGGTGTTAAAGCAAGGCTGGAAGTATAGCTCAATCTTAGAGCTTGTGCTTAGCATCTACAAGACTATATGCTCAAAACATACATACATACATACATACATATATACAGACAAACACACACACACAAATAAACACACAAGTTAAATCAATGTTGGTAAATATGTTTGATGAATTAAAAGGAACCATGAACAAAGAACTAAAAGAAATCAAGGAATGAAAATATTGAGTTACAGAATTTATAAAAAGGAACCAAATAAATTCTGAAAGAGAAAAGTATAGTAGCTGAAATGAAAAACTAATCAAAAAGGTTCAAGAGGGCCAGGGAGATAGTTCAGTGGCATAAGCACCTGCCTAGCAGGTGCAAAGTTGAGTTCAATCCCTGGTACCAAAAAAAAAACAAAAAACGGGGTTCAAGAACAGATACTAGCAGGTGAAAGAAAGTAACAATAAACCAGAGATATACCAATGATATCCAGTCTGAGGAGTGAAAAGAAAAACAATTGAAAGATAATGAACAGATCCTGAGAAACCAGTGAAACATCACCAAATATGCCAGCATAGAGCCCAGCAGCACAGCACCTGCCTGGAAAGTGCATGGTTTGATTCTTGATACCAAAGAAAAAGAAAGAAGGAAGGAAGGAATAATAACAAACAAAAAGAAAAACAACCGCCAGACGTGGTGGCACAGGCCTGTAATCCCAGCACTCGGGAGGCTGAGGCAGGAGGATTGTTGTGAGTTCGAGACCAGCCTGCGTTACAAAGTGAGCTTAAGGCCAGCCTGAATTACATAGTGAAGCCCTGTCTCAAAAAGACAAAAAAAAAAAAAAAAAAAAAAAAGAATAATGACAAACACTAGAAATTATGCAGGTAAATTTAAAAGCAAATATATATTTTTTCTTTTTTCTTTTTGCAGAACCGGGGATTGAACTCAGTCCCTTGCGCTTGCCATGGAAGCAAATACTATATTAGGTGTAATTATTAGCTTCTCTTTTTCCTGTATGATTCAGTAGACAAATGCATTTAAAATCCATAAACCTATATTAATAGGCAAAGATGTGATTTGTGACAATATGAAAGAGGCATGGGATATGTCAGAGCAAATGTTTATTCTTTTTTATGTTTTACAGTACTAGACACTGAACCCAGAGCTTTGTGATCCTCCTGCCTCAGCTCCCCGATTAGCTGGGATTACAACCACGTGTTGCTTTGTCCAACTATACCTTTTTCTCTTCTTGTTTTTTTTTGATACAGGGTCTCACTATGCAGCTCAGACTCACAATGATCCTCCTATTTTAGGAGGATTTACAGGCATGGGCCACCATGCCCTGCCTCAGTGGCCAGCACAGCATGCAATGCCAGGGATAGAATCTTGTCCTTGTGCTTGTCAGACAGGAACCTTAGACCACTGAGATATCTCTACAGCCCTTCTTTTTTTTAAACAAGATTTCATCTGTAGATCAAGCTGGCCTTGAACTATGTAGCCTAGGCTGCCGTCAAACTCACAGTGATCCTCCTTGTTTAGACTCCGGAGTTCTGAGATTACAGGTGTATACCACCATGCCTGGTTTTCCAGCTATCCTTTCAAAATTAAGTTGCAATTAGGTAAACCAAACTGTTAAAAGCTTAAGATGTCCATTGTAAATTCCAAAGTAACCACTAAGAAAATAAGCAAAATAATTTAGAAAAAGAAAAGAAGGAAGTAAAAAAAAAAAAAAAAAAAACCATAAACTTGTTTGCAGCTGCTTTGCAGCCATTTTCAGTATCCAAACAACCACAAGTCACTGTTCCCAGGATGGTGATCCGCGTGTATACTGCATCTTCTTCTGGCTTCACAGCGATTAAGAGGAAACAGCAAGATATGCTTGGTTCCTTAGAAACCAACAAAATAGGATTTGAAGAAAAAGATATTGCAGCCAATGAAGAGAATCAGAAGGGGATGAGAGAAAATGTACCTGAAAACAGTCGACCAGCCACAGGGTATCCCTGACCACTCAGGTCTTCAGTGAAAGCCAGTACAGTGGCGACTATGATGCTTTCTTTGAAGCCCAAGAAAATAAGGCAGTGTATGCCTTTTTAGGCTGGAAGGCACCACCTGGTTCAAAGGAAGCAGAAGCCCAGGCAAAGGAACAAACATGAACCTTAAGCATTTTGCCTTAAGTATTCTGCCTTAAGCATTTTGAAAAATGAGTCCCTATTGCTTTTATAAAATAAGTTTTCTTTTTTTTTTTTTTTTTTTTTTTTTTTTTTTTTTTTTTTTTTTTTTTTTTTTTTTTTTTTGTCTTTTTTTTTTGTCTTTTTTGAGACAGGGTCTCACTGTGTAGTTCAGGTTGGCCTTAAGCTCACTTTGTAGCTCAGGCTGGTCTCGAACTCACAACAATCCTCCTGCCTCAGCCTCCCTAGTGCTGGGATTACAGGCATGCGCCACCACGCCCGGCAAAATAAGTTTTCAAATAGCAAAATTATCTTGATTTCAAAAGAAATTGCTTAAAGTTAAAATAATTAAGTGGTGTTTTCATGTATAATAAAATGAATGCATAAGTAAAATAAATAAATATGGGATAGTAATATGTGCCAAGACATTTTTGTACTTCAATGATTATTTACATAGAGAACGCCCTTTTTGATACTGTTGCAACTTAATTCTATCTGCAGCTCACCAGTGAGAAATTGAGAGAGATTTTTTTTTTTTTTTTCTTGAGAAAGAGATTCTGTCTCTTGTTTCCAAACTGCTTCATTAGTTTTGGTGAAGAATAATGTATGTGTTTTTTTTTTTTTTCTTTTTTTTTTCTTTTCTTTTGGTGGAACTGGGGATTGAACTCAGGCCCTTGCACTTGCCATGAAGTGCTTATTCCACTGAGCCATCTCCCCGGCCCCAATGTATGTGTTTTGAAGTGAAGTTGTGATCAAAAAGTACTTGTAGGTAATGGTACTGATATGTGAAACATTTTAATTTTGTGTGGTGATTATAACATCCCTTTCTTCTGTAGAAGCAACTTCTATGTCCTGATCCCAGGTTTCAAAGATTCATAGTGTAGTCTTTCATGCCACATTAAATGAGCAGATTACATGACCCCTCCATAAAAACAGTAGGTGCATTCATTTGATAAGTTCTTTATTTAACTGAATTCTCACAATGGTAATGTTTCTGAGTTGCTTATTTCAGTGAAAATATGCACGTTTTGTCATGGAATTGGGATAGGAAGTAAGCTTAAAGATGCATCCTCTTAAATAGAGTTCAGATTTTAACTATTAAAAAGTACACTGCCATTTATTACCCAAGATTTGTTTTCCATAGATTACTAAAAAGAAATTTTAGTAAATTTCCCCTTTTCAGACACATTGTAACTGTGAATGTCATTGTGTTTTGACACTGACCTTTTTGTTTCAGTTTAGTCATAAATTGCTTGAACAAATTAAACCAAGCAGAGATAATATCTTCTGTGTCCCTATTCCACGAAAATGTATAAAAATCAAGTAAAAGGGTTATTATGTTAATCAGTGTTCCATTGTTGTGACAGAACATCCAAGAAAAAAATTTAAGAAAAGGTTCCATTCGGCTCATTGTTTTGGAGGTCCTCATCACTCGGCCTTATCACTGTGGGCCTGTAGCAAATGAGAGCATGAACATGCTGGGGAGAGCGCAGAAGAGGAAAGCTGCTCACCTCTTTGGGGCAGGGAAACAGAGAGAAAGCTCTTTTGTTCAGCAAAGCTCCTAGTCCCAAACACATTCCAACATGAATTCATCAATAGGTTAATATAGGTTAATAGGTTGATAAGTTTAGAGTCTCTGTTATCCAATAATTTTTGAAAGGCTTCACAGATACCTACTGCTGCTATAGGGACCAAGCTTTCAACACATGAGCTTTTTAGGGACACTGTAGATCCAAACAATGACAAAGAACATCTTTTAAAATATTATCAAAGAATTCTAGACAGGAGAAGTCATCTAAATCACTCAATTCAGAAAAGAAGGCTTTTTGTATAGCTCTGTACTAGCTATTTCTAAACACCACACCTCTTTAGTTTATCCTGTTTCTTGTTTGCCAGTCTGTACTCTATAAAAATCAACATATGATGCAAAAATGGCTTTATTTTTAATGAAATGATGTGATGCTTTAAAATAAACTCAGTACTTTCAGAAAAAACATAAAAATGCAGTAATGGCCCCTGGAGATGGCTCAGTAGAATAAGCACTTGCCTGGCAAGTGCAGAGTTCTGAATTCAATCCTGGGTACGGCAAAAAAAAAAAAAAAAAGGTGCAGTAATGAGCCATGTATGGTGCTGGACAAATATAATCCAGGCACTCGGGAGGCTCAGGGGGAGACAAGGCCATGTATTTGAGGCCAGCCTGAGACACATAGCAAGATGCTGTCTCAAAACAAAAAGGGAAATAAGTGACATGTTGATGAACCAAAAAAAAAAAAGTAAAAAGCATATAGGAATAAATCCTTTATCAGTAAGCATATAAAGTGTAAATAGATTAAACTGCTCTTTAGAAAGGCAGATATTGACAGCCTCAATAAAAATAAATGCAGGATCTGGGCTGGCCAGATAGCTCAGTGGACTAAAGCACCTACTTAGGCAGGTGCAGGGGCCAGGAGATGGCTCACTGGATTAAGTGCTTCCCTGGCAAGCACAAGGGCCTGAGTTCAATCCCTGGTTCCACCAAAAAAAAAAAAAAAAAAAAAAAAAAACCAAAACAAACAAATAAAAAAAACATTAGATTAGGCAGGTGCAGAGATCAGGGTTCGATCCCCAGCATGCCATGCTGGCCCCACCCCAGCCGATTGATACTGGGCATGGTGGCATGGGCCTCTAATGCCAGCATTTGGGAGGCTGAAAACAGGGAAATCACTACAAATCCAATCTATGTAGTGAGACCCTGTAGACCCTGCACTAAATACTTTTTTTTTTTTTTTTTTTTTTTTTTTTTTTTTTTTTTTTTTTTTTTGTCTTTTTGAGACAGGGTCTCACTATGCAGTTCAGGCTGGCCTTAAGCTCACTTTGTAGCTCAGGCTGGTCTTGAACTCACAACAATCCTCCTGCCTCAGCCTCCCCAGTGCTGGGATTATAGGCCTGCGCCACCACGCCCGGCTATTACATTTTAAAAAAAAATGAGGATCCAATTATATGCTGTCTATGAATGCCTCCCTTCACATACAAGAACACAAGAGAGTTGAAAGTAAAATGAGAAAAAAAAATTCCACATGAGTGATAAACAAAGGCAAACTAGAATGGCTATATTATCAGGTATAATAGACATTAAAACAAAAAATTATAAGAGAGGCAACATTTTTGCTTGCTTGCTTGCTTATTTATTTATTTATTTATTTGCAGAACTGGGGATTGAACTCAGGCCCTTGCACTTGCCAGGGAAGCACTTATTCTACTGAGCCATCTCCCCAGCCCCTTGCTTTCTTTCTTTCTCTTTGCAGTACTGGGGATCAAATTTGCTACTTTGTGTGTGCCAGTCAGACCTTTTTTTTTATACATTGATAAAAGGTTTGATATAGCAAGACAATACAACAATTAATTCTAACAAGAGATCTAAAACACATACAGCAAAAATGGCAAATTTGAGGTAAATGGACAGCTTTACAGTAATGGTTGGAATTTTCAATAATGAATAGGAAATCAACAATGGAACTAAAATCTTGAACATTATAAACCAGAGTCCTCTACCCAAATGAGCAAAACACACATTTAAGCATACACAGTATGGGAGAACAATTTTTTTTTTTTTTTTTTTTTTTGGTGGAACCAGGGATTGAACTCAGGTCCTTGTGCTTGCTAGACAAGCACTTATTCTACTTGAGCCATCTCCATGGCTCCCCCATACACAGTATGGAACAGCCTCCAAATCAGATCATATGAAGAGACCACAAAATAAATGCTAGTAGCTGAGCATGGTGGCACTTGCCTGTAACTGCAGTACTCTGAGAGCTGAGACAGGAAAATTGCAAGTTCGAGACCAGCCAGAGCAACTTAGCAAATCCCTATCTCCAAATAAAAAAGAAGGAAAGGCTAGGGGTACAGCTCAATTTAACAATGCAGGGTTTACTCTCTAGTACAGCTCCTCACCAAAGTCTTAATAAATATTAAAAAATTTAAATTAAAGTACCTTTTTTTGATCAAACTACAATAAGGCTAGAAAGCAATAATAGGAAGGAAATGAAAAATTGAAGAAAAATAAAGAAAAATAAAAAGAACACACTAATATAATGTTAAAGAAGACATAACACCAGTATGCCATGCCGGCCCTGCCCCAGGGTGTACTGAGAAGGCATCTGAGACTGAGTGGGGGCACACGCCATAATCCCAGCACTTTGGAGGCTGAAAACAGAAGACTCACTAGGAGTCTGATCTACGTAGTGAGTCCCTGTAGATCTTCTACTAAATACATGTTTTAAAAAAGAAGAAATAACAAAGGAACATAGAAAATACCTAGAGACAAATAATAATGAAAAGACAACATGCCAAAATCAAAGGTAATAATGAGAGGAAATTTTATAGTTGTAAACAAACACATTAAAAAGGAAAGTGCCATGTATGGTGGCATAAGGCTGTAATCTCAGCACTTGAGAGGCTGAGGCAGAAGGGTCACCCAGAGTTCAAGACTAGTGCTCAGTACAAAAGCAAGACCTTGTTTAAAAAAAAAATCCACTTTTGCTACTTCTATTCTACATAATAGTGGAAGTTTTAGCCAGAGAAAATAGGCAAGGAAAAGAAAGGCAAAGCATCCAAATTGGGTTAGAAGTAAAATTATCTCAGGTCACAGACGGCATGATTTTATATGCATAGAACCCTAAAGATTATACACACACACACACACACACACACACACACACATACACACACAGAGAAAGAGAGAGAGAGACAGAGAGAGAACCCTATAGCTGGCATGGTAACACACGCCTGTAATTCCAGCACTCAGGAAACTGAGGCAGGAATATTGCCATAAATTCAAGACCTTATCTCAAAAAATCAAAAATAATAAATGAATAAATATATATGCATTCTTTTTTTTAGACAGGGTCCTGCTATATAGTCCAGGTTGGCCTTGAACTCACTGTACAGCCTAGGATGGCCTCAAACTCATAGCAAGCTTCCTACCTCAGCCTCCCAACTCCTGGAATTGCAAATATATGCCACCATGCCTGGTTAAATAAATTTTTAACCATGGTGGCACACACCTGTAATCCTAGCACTCAGGAAGATAATCAAAAGTTTGAGACCAGCCTGGGCTACAAAGTAAATTCAAGGCCAGCCTGAGATGCATAGTGAGACCTTGCCTCAAAAAGAAAAAGATTTAAAAAAAAAAAAAAAAGATAATAAGTTATTAATTTAAAAAAGGAGACCTGTAAGAGCTAACAAATTAATTCAGCAAAATTTCAGGATACAAATATCAATACATAAAAATGATTCCTATACATTACCATTGAATAATCCTAAATGGAAATTAAGAAAATAATTTTGGGCTGGCAAGATAGCTCAGCGGTGTAGAGCACCTCTCAGGGACCGCAGTTCGAGCCCCAGCACCACATGCCATGCCAGCCCGTCCCCCCAGGGTGGGCTGAGCTAACCCCCCCCCTGATGTGTAGTGAGACACTGTAATAAATAAATGAATTTAAAAATAATAATAATAATAATTTTATTCACAATAGCATTAAAATAAATAAAACAATAAATCTGAGGGAAAAGATTTGCTTGTTGGAAGCTACAAAAGGTCACTGAAAGACATTTAAAAAATCCTAAATAAATGGAAATAGGCTTTGCACTCACAGATTGAAAGACCTAACGTTGTTAAGGTGATAATAGTATCAATGACATTTTCCTTCAGACACAGAAAAAAATCCATCTCAAGTTCAAGGGCACCCAAATAGTCAGAACAATCTTGAAAAAAGAACAAAGTTGGAGGACTCATCTTGCTGATTTTCTTTTCTTGCTGATTTCAAGATTATGTAGCTATAATAATCAAAAGTGTAGTACATGTTAGTTCATTTTGGGTTGCTACAACAAAACACCTGAGGCTGGGAACGTTATTTAAAAAAGATTTGTGCACTCACAGTTCTAGAGATTCAAAAGCATGACATTAACCCACTTCTTGGCTCCAGTGAGGCCCTCATGGCAGAAGCCATCACAGTGGCAGAAGCACAGGCAGAATTCAAGGGAGGTACCAGGATCCCTTCTTGCAATTCATTGTCAAGAGAACTGATCCATCTCACCAGACCTACATTAATCCTTTCAAGGGCAGCCAATACCCCTCTGGTTTAATCACCTTTCACTAAACATCTATTCAAGATTCTAGGGCCAGCTGTCTTGGTTACTTTTTACTTGTTGCTGGGACAAATACGCGACACTTGAAGGAAGGAAAGGTTTACTTAGCTCAGTTTGTGGAGGTTTCAGTTCATATTCTGCTGGCTCCAAAGCAAACGACAGCAGTTCATGGTAGCAGAAAACAATGAAAAGCAAAGAAGGAGCAGCAGCTATGGCGCTCCAGATCGTAGCTCCTCTGAAGTGGTGCGGCTGCGAAGATCAAACTCCTCCTCCAAAGACTGAGACTTCTCCAAGGAAGCGGGGCAGGGTGGCCCAGAAACCTTTTTTTATAGACACTTTTCCTGCTGAGCCACTCTGGGGCGGCCCATGGCCCTCAGGTGGAACCAATTGTGCCCCAGGTTGGGCCTTGCCCACCTGCAGGGAGGGGGAGGCTTCCATGCCAGGAACTGCCTGACAGAGTCAGCCAAGTTGACACAATGTACCAACTAGCACTCCGGCCAAATAGCTCAACGGATTAAAGCATGTGCAAGCAGGCATAGGGGCCAGACTGGGACTGGGCATGGTGGAACATGCCTGTAATCCCAGCTCTTGGTGGATCACTACAGTCCGATCTAGTAGTGAGACCCTGAACATCCTGTAGACCCTTCCCTAAAATAGAAAGGAAGGAAGGAAGGAAGGAAGGAAGGAAGAAAGAAAGAAAGAAAGAAAGAAAGAAAGAAAGAAAGAAAGAAAGAAAGAAAGAGAAAGAAGAAAGAAGAAAGAAAGAAAGAAAGAAAGAAAGAAAGAAAGAAAGAAAGAAAGAAAGAAGGAAAGAAAAGAAAAGAAAAGAAAGGGATTCTAGATACACCTCAACACTGATACACAGCGTACTGGGCCTCCAGTATGTGAACTTCTGAATAACAAACACATCTAAAACCTAAACCTTAGGTCCCCAAGGTTCACGTCCATAATGAAAAAAAAAAAAAAAAAAAAAAAAAACCTTTTGCCCTCATTAGTCCCAACCCCAAACAGTGCCAAGGTTTTAACTCATTTAGCACTGCTCAAAAGTTCAAGTTCCAGTGGGTTCCAGCAGCTCTGGTGGCGGGTCCAAGGAACCGCTGCAGTCGAGCTGCGCAACTCCGCGAGACTCCCATGGGCCTGGACCCATAGCTTCTGCACGCTTCCCCTGAGCCACCAAGATGCCGAAGAGGAAGGTCAGTTCGGCTAAAGGGACGGCAAAGGAGGAGAAATATGTTCCAGCTGAAGTGGAAACGAAGCCAAAAAAGGCAGCGGAAAAGGATAAATCTTCGGACAAAAAAACTGCAAGCAAAAGGGAAAAGGGGAGCCCAGGAAAAGCAGGCTGGTGACTAGTCAAGAAACCAAGGAAGATTTACTTTCGGAGAATGGAGAAATTAAAACTGAGGAGAGTGCAGCTTCTGATGAAGCAGAAGAGAAAGAAGCCAAGTCTAATTAATCACACACCATATCTTATCAGTGTTCCCTGTCTCCCTTCTTGTACAATCTACAGGACTATTTTTATCAACTATTTTGTAAATGCAAGTTTTTTAGTAGCTCTAGAAACATTTTTTAAAAGGAGGGAATCCCACCTCATCGCATTTTTTAAGTGCAAATGATTTTTTTTAGAGGGAAATCATTCTCTGGTTGTTTATTTTTTGGTACAACCACAAATAGTGGGATATTGAATTATGGCAGGCTTTGACTGTCTTGGGTGTCAGCTTAACATTCCATAGGTGGGGGTTGGTTTTATATCCTGCAATACAAAGCATACTAAATGGCAATTTGGAATTACAGTCCTGCATTTAATATGTCTTGGATACTTTAAATGACTTCTACTCCCATGTTTTTAGTAGAATTGTTTCCTAAAGAAAACTACATCCTAATTGTTGCCCCGTCAGAATTGTGTGCACTCTGTAACATCTTTGGTAGTGGTAGTCTGGTTTGCCTCATTTTGTTAATGTGCTGTACACTTGATCTTAGCCAAAAGGCCGAGCAGCAATTGTTGTTAATGTGCAGTAAAAGATCAAAAATCTGAATATGTAGTGTATGTGGTACAAAATTGTGAGTTGCTGGGACTTAAGTAACACTTTGTCAGCATTTGAAGATATCAGGTACTTAATCCTCTTACAGAAAATTTGCCTCTAAATTTGAAGCTGGAAAGTCACTGGAACAACTGAAAAACAATACATAACTTTTCTTGGTATGTGTGTTAAGAATTGTGTACAAAGTGAACCATGTGTTCTGATCCTCAACACAATAAAATCTCAAATATTGAAGACAAAAAAAAAAAGTTCAAGTCCCAAGTCTCATTTGAGACTCAAGGCAGACTCCTTCCAGCTGTGAACCTGTAAAATCAAAAACAAGTCACATACTTCCAAGATATGACAGTGAAACAAGGACAGGGTAAGCATTTCTAGATGTATACCAGCTGAAAGGATCATAGGCTCCCACCAAGACCAAAGCCAAGGAGGGCAAACATTAAATCTTAAAACTTTCAAATCTTGCATCCTGCGCATGCTCGTGTGGGGGTGGGTGCCTAAGGCTTTGGGCAGTCCTGTGCCCAAGGGTGTGTTGGCTACGATTCACATGGCTGCCAAGTTGTGGCCCAGTGCCTTTGGCTTTCCTGGTTGGTGCTCTCCATGCCACCAAAGAATTTACCTCTCTGGGATAAATCCAGCATTTGAAGATATGAAGGAGTCCTGCTTCCATGGCTCAACCAGGTATTTTGTGATGATGCTCTGGAGTAGCTTCACTTCACAACGCAAGTCTGTGCCTCCCCTCCCAGGCCTTCCTCTGATATCACAGTGGGAGCACTCATGCGTCTGCACCCCAGCCCAAGCAGCACCATCTAGATGCACCAAGGTCTGCTGATTGCTCCCTGCAGAGTGGTGGCATAAGACATACTAGTCCCATCCCCAAAAAGTGAGAAGAGGGAAAAACGGAAACGAAGTTTTGTAGATGGGGAGGAAAGAAGGGGTTGAAGGATAGTAAGAGAATGGGGGGAAAAGAACCAAGTTATATCATGTATAAGTACAAATTCTCTATGATGAATGTGATCATTATATATATGTAAAACATACCAATAGAATCTGATTTGAAAAGGAAAAAAAAAGACATACTTGATCCAACTGAACCACAGAACACAGTTACAGCATGTTTCACCAAAAAGCAGGAGGCTAGATCCCAGGGCACCCTGGGCAATGACTCTATGGAGAGTATTCCAGACCTGTTCTCCCAAGCCATTTGGCCCTGCAGGCCTGTGGGCCTGCAAAACTGTAATGAGTCAACTGAATTTTTTCTTTTTTTTTTTTTTTGTCTTTTTGAGACAGGGTCTCACTATGCAGTTCAGGCTGTCCTTAAGCTCACTTTGTAGCTCAGGCTGGTCTTGAACTCACAACAATCCTCCTGCCTCAGCCTCCCAAGTGCTGGGATTACAGGCATGCGCCATCACGCCTGGCTTAGTCAACTGAATTTTGTGCTATAACTATGGAAAACTATTGGGCTCTCTTTTGCTCTTGTTTCTACTCTAAAGAATGTGTCATTGTTTCTCAGCCTTTTGGCTAAGATCAAGTGAAGAATGTGTCCTCACACTCTGTTCAAAGCTGTTTAGTAATAACTGAGTAACTGTCTTCCTCCCCCCCCCAATCTAATTCCTGTAAACATAGTCATATTAAGATATATCTTAGCCGGGCGTGGTGGCGCATGCCTGCAATCCCAGCACTCGGGAGGCTGAGGCAGGAGGATTGTTGTAAGTTCGAGACCAGCCTGAGCTACAAAGTGAGCTTAAGGCCAGCCTGAACTGCACAGTGAGACCCTGTCTCAAAAAGAC
>PVKA01042223.1:0-17535 GCA_004027165.1 Ctenomys sociabilis
GTTTTAATATCTTCTTGATTCAGTTTTGGTAATTTGTAACTTTCGAGGAATCTGTCCATTTCTTCTGTGTCTTCTATTCTGTGAGCGTAAAGATTCTCGAAGTAACTATTAATAATCTTCTGAATTTCCAGTGGGTCTGTGGTGATTTCACCCTTTTCATTCCTTATCGCTTGTACTTGAATTTTCTTTTGCCTCTTTTGGATGAGGTTGGCAAGAGGTTTACCAACTTTATTTAGTTTTTCAAAGAACCAACTTTTTGATTTGTGGATTCTTTGAATTGTTTTCTTCATCTCAATTGAGTTAATTTCTGCTCTAATCTTTATGATTTCTTTCCATCTTTGTGCTCTAGGTTTTGTTTGCTCTTCTTTTTCTAGTTGTCGGAGGTGCAACATTAGGGTGCTAATTAGTTCCCTTTCTGTTTTCCTAATGTGTGAGTTCATACCTATTATTTTCCCTCTAAGAACTGCTTTCTCTGGGCACGGTGGCGCATGCCTGTAATCCCCGCACTCGGGAGGCTGAGGCGGGAGGATTGTTGTGAGTTCAAGACAAGCCTGAGCTACAAAGTGAGCTCGAGGCCAGCCTGACCTGCACAGTGAGACCCTGTCTCAAAAAGACAAATAAAAAAATAAATAAAAATAAAGGGATTTGTGATCCCAATAATAAATTAAACAAACAAACAAACAAACAACAACTGCTTTCATCACATCCCATAAATTCCGGTAAGTTGTACTTGAATTTTCATTGAATTGTAGATATTGTTGAATTTCTTGTTCAATTTCTTCTGCAAGCCATTGATTGCTGAGTAGGGTGCTGTTTAGTTTCCATGAGTTTAGTGGGCTTTTCTGGTTTCTTTTGTCATTTATTTCCAGTTTCTTTGCATTGTGGTCAGATAGTATGCATGGGATAATTTATATTTTTGTGCCTATACTTAGGCATGACCTCTGGACTAGTATGTGATCTATTTTGGAAAATAGAAATGTGCAGCTGAAAAAAATGTGTATTCAGCTGTGGTTGGGTGGAACACTCTGTATGTGTCCACCAGGTCCATTTGTTCCAAGCTCTGTTTCAGTTCTGCTACTTCCTTGCTAATTTTTTGTCTGGTTGACCTATCTTCTTGAGATAAGGGTGTGTTAAGGTCTCCTGTTAAGATTGTCTTCTTAGACATTAAGTTTTTCATGTCCCTTAAGATTTGTCTTACTTAGTTGGGTGCTCCTGTGTTTGGTGCATAAACACTTATGAGTGCTACTTCTTCCTCTTGAATTTTTCCCCTGACCAATATATAGTGGCCTTCTTTGTGTTGTTTGATCATACTTGGTTTGCAGTTGAGACTGTCTGAGAACAGAATTGCTACTCCTGCTTTTTTCTGAGGTGCTAGGGCATGTACTATTGTTTTCCATCCTTTGACGTTGACCTATGAATGTCCTTTTGAGTTAAGTGTGTTTCTTCTATACAGCATATTGTTGGATTTTGTTTCTTAATCCACTGTGGCAGTGTATTTCTTTTAATTGGAGAATTAAGTCCATTTACATTAATGGTTATGATTAAAATGTGTTGACTTATGTTTGTCATGATATTTACCTGGTGTCGTTTATTCCTTTGTAACCTGTATTTAATTTTGTGTCCTGTTTAGTGGGTTCCTTCCATTCTCATTCATGGAGTTCTGTTCTTTGTGGTTTCTCTCTAGAACATCTTTCAGTAGCCTATGAAGGGATGTCTTTGTCATCGTGAAATTCCTTAGTTGTTCTTTGTCATGGAAGTATTTCACTTCTCCATCAAACTTGAAAGAAAGTTTTGCAGGGTTTAATAGTCTGGGCTGGAATTTGTTTTTGTGTAGGACTTGAAGAACTCTTCTCCATGCTCTCCTTGCCTTCATTGTTTGTGTAGATAAGTCGGCTGTAATTCTGATGGCTTTTACTTTGAATGTGAGCTCCTTCTTCTCTCTCGCTGCTTTCAGTATATTATTTTTGTATTGGATTTCTGGGATCTTAACTATTACATGTCTCCATGTGTTTCTACTTGGGTTGAGGTTATTTTTGTTCTGTATGCTTCGGTGACCTGGATGTTGGATTGTTTCCTCATATTTGGGAAATTTTCTGTGATTATTTCTCCCCAAATTCTTTCATGTCATTTGTATTGACTCCTTCATTCTCATTGTTTTTAAGAGATCCTTTCTCACCTTTTCACTAGTTGCTCTGGTATCTTCAAGATCTGAAACTCTGTCTTTGCTTTCACTCAGACGGTTTTGTAGATTCGTGATTCATATTTTTAGTTCTTCTATATCTCTTTGATTGTGTTTCATGTGTTCTATTTGTTTTCTGTATTGCTCATTCAAGGAATCCATCATATTTCTGATCTCAATTTTTTTATCCATGACTTCTTTAGAGGTAGTTATTAATTCTTTTTCTGCATTATTTCTTTGAAGTTGGGTTTCCTCTGTATATTTCTGGACTTGTTTCTGTATTTCAGATCGTATGACTTCAAAAAGTTCTTTTTTGATTTCAGAACTTATTTCTGCTTTGAGTTTCTCATGATCTTTCTGCTGTTGTTTCTTTGCTTCAGACACTGTTAGTTCATATATATCAGCTGCAATAGTGCTCTCTGCACTTGTTCTGGGTGAGCATAGTTTTTCCACCTAATGTTTCTGGAATTCATTTTTTATTTCAGTTACTATGTATTCAGATATTTCTTTTTTAATTTGGGGAATTACTTCTCATTTTATTTCCTCTATAGCTTTCTGCTGTTGTTCCTTTCCTACTGTAGCTGTTAATTTATTCATTGCAGCTGAGCTAATGCCCTCTGCCCTTCCTGATGGACTCGAGGTCTGGGATTGCATTTTCCCCTTCCCTTTGTCATTTTGTATAGCACTGACCTTTGACCTTTGCTGTAGAGCTTTGGTGCAGCTATAGCCTTAGCTTGTTATGAGATTCGAGTGCCAGTCTATTAAGTTTGAGATTTTCCAGGTATGCCTATCCTGGATCTAGCTGTTGTGTTCAGTTCCTTTTTTGCTGCAGCTCCTTCGTTCCCCTCTGTTAGTTCCTGGGGTCAGCCCTCCTGTTTCAGGCAGGTCGTTCCCCAGGTGGGTGGGTCTGGGCTTTGGTGGGTCTTCTGGGCTCAGAGAAGGATAATGGATGATCTTATTCACTGAGTAGGCTGTACTGGGTTGGCCAGCCTGTGCTGGGTCTGGTTCTACAGGCCGTAATCCGAGAAGGCTGGGAAAGGTCCCTCTGGTGCAGTGGGCCTGGAGTCCTCACTCACAGGCCAGGCTGTGCTGGGTTTTGGTCCATGGCGTGGGACCAAGGATTGCTGAGAAATGTCCCTCCAGTGTGGCAGGCTTGGAGTTCCTACTCTAGGCCGACCTGCACTGGGTCTGGGGCTGTGCCGTGGGACCGGTAATCACCTGGAAACCTTTCTCTGGCACAGTGTGCCTGGAGCTCTCACCAGGCCACGGGGGTTGGGGGGCAGGGAATCCCTGGGAAATGTCTCTCCGCACGACGGGCCTGGAGTTCTACACTCACTGAACTTTGATGCCCAGATAATCGGGGGAAATTCCCACTCATTCAGCGGACTTTAGGGCAAGGGATCCGGGGAGGTGTTGGTGACTGGGTCCTGAGGTTTCAGGCCAGTCACTGGCTTGGAGGGCTTAGGGGCAGGGATCCGGGTAGCGGGCGTGGGAAGAAGCCAATGGCTCTCCCTCAAACTCACCACACTCTCACTGATCTGGGAAGCCTGGTGAGTCATGCAAATTCCCACTCGCTGGGAGAGCTTGGGGCGGGATCCAGGAGGCCGCTGGAGTCGCCCGCTGTCTCAGGCCGGTCTCTGTCTGGGTGGTGTGGGCATGATCGAATAGGCTGCTGGCATGGGTCTCACTGTCTCTGGAGGTCTCTGGGGCTGGGCGGGCTTGGGCGGCATCTAGGAGGATGGCAGAGTCTGCCACGCTGTCTCTGGCAGGTCCCTGGGTCTCTAAAAATTTTTCATGATGAACTACACATAAGAAATCTATGACCAACAAAGAAAGCAGCACTACAAAATTCTAAAAGGTATCTTTAGAAAAGAATGAAACTAATAATGACAGCATATCTAATAGAATGAATACACCAGGTACAGTAAGCAGAGAAGTAAGAGAAAAAGAGAATCAAGAACAGGAAAGTAAAGCAATGACAGGTAAAAGTCAATACTTCCTAGAATAACTGTTAATGTGAATGATCTCAATAACTCAATTAAAAGGTATAGAGAGGCAGAATAGATAAAGAAAAAAAAACTCATAGTTCCTGTATACAAGAACACATTGAACTCTAAAGAAAATTGGAGAAATCAGAGGAAGTGGATAGATTCCTAGATACACATGCATTACCCAGACTGAACCAAGATTGAAAAACCTTCAATAATCCAAAAATATATAATAAATTTGAGGCAGTAAAAAAAAAAATACATGATATAAGAAAAATCCAGGTCCTGTGGGATTAACTGTCAAAATCTATAAGAACTTCAAGGACAATCTAATGCCAAAATGCCTCAGATTTTTAGTATGATAAATGAAAGACTATTATCAAAGTCATTCCTGGAAGTGCTCCTGAAGTCCGTGACTTGATTTCAAAATGGTAAGAAGATTTAACCAAAAAGGAGAACTAGAGATCAATCTCTGTAATGGACGTGTGTTCAAAACTCCTCAGCAAGATATGGGCAAAGAAAATGTGACAGACAAATCATTAAAAAGATCATCATGACCAAGAAGACTTGTCCTCCCAGGGATGCAAAGATGGTCCAACATATGTGAATCAATAAATGTAGTTCATCATGTAATTAGAAGGACAAAAATGACTTGATCTCATTTTTATACTTTTCTGCTGGATGGTTAAGACCAAGATAGAGCAAGACCTATTAATTTTGCTTTCTTTTTTATTCTTTTTTTATTTTTATTTTTTTTCTTTTCATTTTATTGAAGTACAAATGTCACTCAGACAGTTTCAAGACACCTTAACAATACAGATTCAATAAATTAATACATTGCAAATTGTTTTCATAACGTTTTGGTATTGTACAAGGTGCATACATGATATTATAATTACAGATATTATTTTAGCAGATATCTCTTAATAACTTGAGCTGTAAATGGCTACAGTCAACAACTTCTTCATATAACTCACTATTATTGTGGAATGCTGGGCTGTGTTGGATTGTGTTGCCAAGTTCAGGCACCTACATTGGTTTAATGACAATGGAGTGCCCATCTTTGACAGGTCTAGACAAAAAAGGGGGTATACAAGGGAAGAATCCTGATGTGTGTATAAACAGCATAGTTAGGATAGATATGCCATGCTTCTGCATAATTCTATGAGAAGCAAGATTTGCACTAATAGTGGTTGGACAAGGTATTATGTCTGCTTCTAGTGCGAAGGACAACCACTAGGAAAATTACAAGGTAGAGAGTATTAATTATTGAATCTGTGATATAACTCAAGTATAAAAAATAAGATAAGTAAACAGCTACACTCTCTTAATTCACTGATTAGTGACATCTGCTATAATAATGTCTGAAAAAAAAATAATGTCTGTAAGTATAATATCGTGTATGCACCTCGTATGATAGCAAAACATTATGAAAACAGTTTGCCATGTATTAATTTATTGAATCTGTCCTGCTAATTTGTCTTGAAACTGTCTCATTGCTAATTGCTCTTCAATAAAAAAAGAAATCAAAATTTAAAAAAAAAATGACGTGATCATCTCAAGAGATTTAGTAAAAGCCTTTAACAAAACTCAGTATCTATTCATTATTTTTTTAAGTGAGGAAAATAACTATGGAAGTTATTTCAATCTGATAAAAGCCATTTATGACAAACCTACTACCAGCATAATACATGGTAAAAAAAACTGGAAAGCATATTAACAGGTAATAATACAATTAAACTAGAAACCAATGACAAAAAATCCCACAGAAATTATGCAATTACATAGAAATCAAACACTACATTCTTGATTATTAATGGGTTATAGAAAAATCATGGAAGAAATAAAGCAGTTACTGAAATTAACAATGCTAGTACAACATATAAGAACTCATGAGATACAGGAAAAGTTTGTTTTAGGGTGTGTGCGTGTGTGTGTGTGTGTGTGTGTGTGTGTGCAGGGTCTCACTATGCAGCTCAGACTCCTGGTGATCCTTTTGTCTTCTGCCTCTCTAATTCTGGGACTACAGGTGTGCCCCACCATGCCTGGACTCCATTGGTGGCTCAGAGTGCCCGGGGGTGGGGCTAGTGCAGCATACGGTACTAGGCATTGAAACCTAGCCCCTGCACTTTCCTAAGCAAGTGCTTAGTCCATAGAAATATTTCACTGGCCCTGGAAAACAGTTTTAAGAGGAAAAGCTACAGCTGTGAATGTACACAACAGAAAAATAAAGGTTACAAAGAAAACCAAAAAACTGATGATGCATTTCAAGTTTCTAGAAAAATAAGAACAAATGAAACTCAAACCTTGAAAGAAAAAAAAAAAGAAAAGAAACTCAAACCTGGGCCAGGAGATAGCTCAATAGAATAAGCACTTGTCTGGCAAGCACAGGGTTCTGAGTTCAATCCCCAATACCCCCACCAAAAAAAAACCCTCAAACCTTGTACAAAGAAACAAATTGTAAAGATCAGAGTAGAAATCAATAAAATGGAAATTAAAAAAAAAAAAAAAGAATCAACGAACTGAGTAGACAATGCTTTAGCCATCTTAACAAAAAAAGGAAAGAAAAGACCCAAATCAATGCAATCAGATATGAAAAATGTGAAATCACAATGTATACTGCCGAATTCTAGAGGGTCATTAGCAATTACTTTGCATGCCTGAAGGTGTTCCCTCTTAAATTTGGGAAAAGATGAGGATCTCTGCCATCACCATGAATGTTCAACATAGCAGATGAAACATCGATCTGAGCAATCAAGCAAGAGAAAAATAAAAGGGATACACATAAGAAAGTAAGAAGTCAAATTATCATTATTTGAGTTGGTATAATCCTTTACATAGGAGACTCAAAAAATTCCACCAAAAGAACCCTACATGGTAGAACCAAGCTCAGCAATAAAGCAGGATACAAAATCAATACAAGAAAAAACAAGCTCTCCCATACATTAATAATGAATTCATTGAGAAGTAAATTAGGAGAACAATAACATTTAAAATGGCATCATAAAAAATTAAATGCTTAGGGGTTAACCACACCAAGAAAAAGAAAGACTTCTATAACAAAAACAACAACAGTCTAAAAAAGGAGATTGAAGAGGATATCGATAAATGAAAGACATCTCCTGTTCCTGAATAGGAAGAACCAATATACTCATAATGGCCATACTTTCAAAACTGGTATACAGGTTTAACACTATCCCAAGCAAAATATCAACAGCATTCTCACAGAACTAGAAAAAAATCCTACAGTTCATGAGGAACCAGAAGAAACCTAGAATAGCAAAAGCAATTCTGGGCAAAAAGAGCAAAGCAGGAGGTATCAAAATACCAGATTTCAAGTTATTACAAAAACATAATGAAAAAAAAAGGTATGATGGTGGCATAATGATAGAAACATGGATCAACGGAACAAAATGAAGGGTTCAAAAACAACTGTAGCCATATTTAGTTATTTGTTCTTGGAAAAGAGGCCAAAAACATGCATTGGAGGAAAGAGAGCCTCTTTAATAGATGGTGTTGAGGAAACTGACTATCCACATGCAGAAGACAGAATGTAACTCATATCTTTCACTATGTATTAAAATAAAATAAAAACGAATCAATGCTCTTTTAGAAATAATTTGCTAGGAGATACAATAGGTACAACTCTTGAGCAATAGGAATAACCAAGGACTTTCTGAATAGAAACCCAGTAGTACAAAAAGTAATACCAGGAATCAATAAGATTAGGCAGAACAAAGCCGCTGGGGTTGAATTCCCGGTGGGCCATGCATTGCCAGCCCCACCCCCTGGGTGAGCTGCGACAGTGATTGAGACTGAGCATGGTGGAATCCCAAGCCTTGGGAGGCTGAAAACAGAAGGATCACTACAAGTCCACAATCTATGTAGTGAGACCCTGTAGACCCTTATCCCCTGTACTAAATGCAAAAAAAGTCAACAAGAATAATATCTAATTAAAAAGCTTCTTCACACTGAAACAGCCAACAGTGAAGAAACCATCTTTAGAATGAAAAAAGAAATATTCCCACTATGCCTCAGATAGAAGATTAACATCTGAAACATATAAGCTACTCAAAAAATTAAAGTTCTCCAAATAGAAGATCCAATCAAGAAATAGTCAACTTAAATGAATAAAACTTTCTCAGAAAAATGGAATTACAAGTGGCCAATAATATTCTAGCAAGTTAAAAAAAATAGTAAGATTCCAATCTACTCCTGAAAAAATGCTAACATTAAGAAATGACATAATAACAAATATTGGTGAAGTTTCAAAGGGGAAAAGGAACTTTCACATATTGTTTGTGGGAATATTAGTTGATACAACCATATAGAAATTAATATGCATTTTTCTCGAAAGATTGAATCTAGAAACTCCATTTGATCCCTTCTATTACCACCCTCGCCTGGCCTGGTGAGTATGTGGGAGAGCTTCTGAGCTCCCCACTGCTCCCTGGACCAGGGATACAACAGAGGGGAACCACAGGCTCACAGTTGTACCAGAACAGCTGCAGCAAAAAGAAACTGAACACAACAGCTAGATCTAGGCCAGGCATAACTGGATAATCTCAAACTTAATAGACTGGCACCTGAATCTCATTACGTGTTAAGGTCATCACTGCACCAAAGCTCTACACCAAAGGTCAGACGTCCGTGCTATACGAAATGACAAAGACAAGGAGCAAAAGGCAATCTCAGGCCTTGAGTCCACCAGTAAATGCAGAGGACACTAGCTCAGCTGAAATGAATAAATGAACAGAGGCGGAAGTAAAGAAACAACAGCAGGAAGGTATAGAGGAACTCAGACCAGAATTAACGCCTGAAATAAAAGAAGAAGTATTTGAATACATAGCATCTGAAGTAATGAATCAAGTCCAGAAATGTATGAGGGAAACCAAATGCCCACCCAGAACAAGTGCAGAGAAGACTATTCCAGCTGAAGCATGTGAATTAACAGAGTTGCAAGCAAAGAAACAACAGAAGAAAGGTAAAAAAAAAGCTCAAAGCAGAAATAATTTGTGAAATAAAAGAATCATTGAAATCATAGTATCTGAAGTAGAGAATCAATTACAGAATTATATAGAGGAAACCCAATTTGGAAAAATCTCTGCAATAAAAGAATTAACAACAACCTCTAAAGAATATATTGATTAAAAAAAATAGAGATCAGAAATATGACTGATTCCTTGAATAACCAATACAGAAAAGAAATAGATCGCATGAAGCAGAGTCAAAAAAATATATAAGAACTTTAACATCTCAATCACAAGTCTACAAAACCATTTGAGTGAAAGCAAAGACTGAGTTTAAGATCTTGAAGGCACTGGCACAGCTAGTGAAAAGGTGAGAAAGGATCTCTTAGAAACAATGAGGATGCAGGAAAAAATATTCCATCACCTGCAAGATGATGCCAAGATGAACAATGTGAGATTAATTGTCATCAGTGAGAAAGAAGGAGTCAATACAACTGATATAAAAAGGATATGGGCAGAAGTAATAGCAGAAAACTTCCCGAATATGAGGAAACAATCCAGCATTCAGGTAACCGAGGCATACAGAACACCAGATAACTTCAATCCAACTAAAAACACACAGAGACATATAATAGTCAAGATCCCAGAAATCCAACACAAGAATAATATACTGAAAGCTGCTAGAGAGAATAAGCAGATCACATTCAAAGGATAACCCATCAGAGTTACAGCCAGCTTCTCTACACAAACCATGAAGGCAAGGAGAGCACAGAGCAGAGTTACGGGTGTCATTGAACCCAGACATGGAAGGTTAGTGCTATACTATGGAGCTACATCTACAACCTTACAGTTTGGGTTGGAATGCTACTCAAAGCCCATGTGTCAAAGGCTTGACCCTTTAGCTCAGTGTTTGATTGTTTCATTGAGTTTAGGCAGCTATGATAATTGAATGACGATGGAATGTCCTTCTTTGACAGGTCTAGACAAAAAAGAGGGGAACACAAAGGAAGAACCATTCTGTGTTTGTATAAACAGTACAGTTAGCATAAATATGAAGAAGGACTTCTGTATAATTCTATGAGAGGCAAGATTTGCACTAATAGCTTTTGGACACTATTAGCTTCTTGTACTATGAACAACCACTAGGAAGATAACAAGGTAGAAAGTATTAATTATTGAAACTGTACTATAATTCAGCTTTAAAAAATAAGATAAGTATACAGCTACTTTCTCTTAAATCTTTGATTAGAGACACTGCTCTACTGATGTTTGTAAGTAGCATATCAAGAATATGCCTTGTACTACAGAAAAAACTATGAAGACAATATGCAATGTATTATTTATTGAATATGTCCTGCTAATTTGATTTGAAACTGTCTCATTGCTATTTGTTCTTCAATAAAATAAAAAAGTGAAAAAAGCATTGCAAAAAAAAAAAAAACAGATGAACTGATAAGGAAAATGTGTTTTTGCCAAAGTAGTAAAAGGTGAATAACCTTTAGTCATTTTTCAGGAAAATGAATGCATCTTAAGACTATAAGGTGAAATGAAATAAACCAGACACACAAGCTTAAATATCACATTTTGTCTCATATGCGAAACATGAAATATAAATAAAGAGCAAAATAAAGGTAGTAGGAGAGAGAGATCTTAAAATGGTAAGGGGATGGAGAGATGGAGGGAGGGGCGAGGCAGGGGAGGTGGAAGGGTTGGAAAAGAATAGTGATCTGTTGTGTGAGTGCTGCTTCCCTTCAAGGAATGACATTATAAGGTAATGAAAGCATGTACAAGGGAAAAATAAAAACTAAGGAAAAAGTGAATTTTACTCCAGGTGAAGGTATGAAATGGGAGCCTTAGAACAAAAAGAAAGAACTTCCATGAGAAAATTATCGGCTTTTTGTGATTCAGAGACGTAAAGATGTGTCATTTTAATACAAAATATTGCTCTCTTTCAGGACTTTTGTTCATGTGGCCATTGTGGATTTATCAAATTCTAAGCTGCTTAAACTAGTGTTTGCTTCTCTTTCTCTCAAAATGCATTTTCCTGAATCCAGGTCTTCTTTAGTGGACTATAAGATCTATGATACATCTCACTGTAGCCAGTTTCCTCTCTCTTCTTTTTCTACTATTTGTCCTATCTTTTTCCCTGTCTCTTAAGAGTCTTTGAAGATAAAATACTCCAAAATTTTGTTCTGTTATGTTTATCTCTGAGAATACTTAATCCAGATAATCATTACCCAATACTGTATACAAACCATTAATAAATCAGATTGCAAGGTTTTGTAAAACTTCATGGAAACTAACAGCAAACTTGTGTCCTGTTAGGCTTGAGGGGGATGATATGCTAAATACATATTGTTATAGTTTGTGTTGCCTTTTTTGTCTCAGTGCTGGGGATTGAACCCAGGGCCTCAGACATGGTAGGTGAGTGCTATATTACTTAGCTACATCCACAGCCTTACAGTTTGGGTTGGAATGCCACTCAAAGCCCATGTGTTTAAGGCTTGACTCCTTAGCTTAGTGGTACTCAAGAGGTGGAAACTTTAAGAAGGGGGCCTGTCAGAACTTTGGGATCATTTGGAACAGACTCTCAAATGGCCTTTTGGAGCCCTGGTCTCTTCCTTTCTTTCGCTTCTCATAGCAATGAGGCCAGCAGTTCTTCTCACTGTATTATGCTGTCTTATCATAGTTCCATAGCAATGAGCCTCAGTTAGTCATAGATTGAAACTTTCAAATCTGTCAGCCTGATAAACCTTTCCCTGTATCAGGAGATTACATCGGGTATTTTGTTACAATAGTAATAAAAACTAACACACTCAAAATTTGAAAGAAAATAATTTAAAAACTGGAGATTTGGAGAGAAAAATGTAATTCTTAATATTTTATTTTGAGTCTTCTAAGCAATGCATATCTGTTACAACTACAGCTCAAAAAAACAGATAAAAAGTTTTTCCTGTGAATGAAGTTATTGGCTTTGATCAGAAGAATACAAGAAAATGTGATATCAGAAACTTTTAAAACTAATTTGAAAATCTTTCGTATTTGGTTATAAATTCTAATATGTCAAATTGTACTAAAAACTATAATTTTATAATTACAGGCATATACGTAGTATAGCCAAAAAATGTGTACATCAGGAAACTAAAACCAGGTATAAATATTTTAATACTGAATTTATTCAGACATCATGAGATTAATAGAAGATATCTTTGATCTCTACAATTATAAGAAGTGGTCATAGTGGTAACCATCTGCTTCCAGAAATTTATTAGTGCGGCGAACTGCTAAAGTATATATACATTCTCTCCATCTCTCTCTTTGCTTCTGTCCCTGCCTCCCTCTGTCTTTCTCTGTCTCTGTCTGTCTGTCCATCTGTCTGTCTGTCTGTCTGTCTGTCTCTCTCTCTCTCTCTCTCTCTCTCTCTCTCTCTCTCTCTCTCTCTCTCTCTCCCCTATATTTGGGGAGAGTGGTGAGGCAGGGTTTCATTGTGTAGTTCAGTCTGGCCTTGAACTCACTATGTGAGGTTGATCTTGAACTCATGGTGATCCTGCTGCCTTGGTTTCCAAGTGCTGAGACTATAGGCATGTAGTCGAATGCAGGCTAATCTCCCACTTCTTAATAAAAAAAGTTACAAGTGTTATGTGTCTTGTCCAGCAACAGAAAAGCTGACTAATACATATACATTCTTCATTTCTTTGTTATTTCTAATAGATTGTTAGTTCCCTCCAGCCTGAAGAATTTCCTTTAGCATATCTTATGTAACAGGCTTGCTAGTAATTCATTCCCTCATTGTTTATTCATCTGAAAATATCTTTATTTTACCTATATTTTAAAAGGACATTCTTCCTGGATGTGGGGTTCTTGATTGATAGTTCTTTCTTTTTTTACTCTGAATAGTTCAAAGGGCCGGCCCATAGCTCAGTGGACTAAAGGGCCTACTTAAGCAGAATACAGTGCTCGGTTTCATCCCCAGCATGCTGTGCCAGCCCCGCCCCCAGGGCAGGCTGAGAGGGTGATTGACACTGGGCGTGGTGGTGCACACCTGTAAATCCCAGCACTTGGGAGGCTGAAACAGGAGAATCACTGAGTCCAATTTATGTAGTGAGACCTTGTAGACCTTGTACTAAATACATAAAAACGAAGTTTCATTCTAATATCTTCTGGCTATTACCATTGTTCATGATAAGTCAACCCTTGATTATACCATTATTCTCCTTTATGTAATGTTTGTTTTTCTTTAGTTGCCTTGAAATTTTTATTTTTTGCAATTTGTGATGTGGTTCAGAGTAGCTGTCTAGCTAGTTTGCTAGGATTGGTTTCCTTTGTGCTTATCTTATGTCCATAACATTACTATTTTTTGTCAAATTTAGGAAAATTTTACCCATGAAATAATTCTATTTCTCATCTCACCTTCTGAGACTATAATGATAGTGATATTGGACCACTTTGTATTGTCCTACATATCCCTGAAATTCTATGCATTCGTCTTCAGTTTTCTTTTCTCGTCTTAAAATTAATAGTTTCAACTTATCTATCTTTAAGCTCACTTATTCTTTTACCCTCTTCAGTTTTTCTACTGAGCCTAACTGATGAACTTGTAAAAAAGATTCTTACATTTTCATTTACTAAAACCACTTTTATTACTTTTAAAATAAATTTTTGTTTTATTCTGTGTATATATAATGGCTTATTTTTATATCTGTCTGATAAATTCAACATTTGGTCCTTCTCAAGGCAATTACCATCATTTCTTTCTGATTATGGACCAAAGTTTGGTTTCTCTTTCCATTTCCAAAATTTGGCTGTAAATATTATATTTTAGCAATTCTGTATTTTCCTGAAAATACAGAAAATTTTGAAAGTTCCTGGAAATTCATAAATTGTGAGGTTTTTCTTTCTATTAGGCAGCTAACTTGCCTGGACTCTACAAACCTTGTGTCATTTCACTGTGTAATACAGTTAGTATTTCAATTGAGTTTATGAGCTCCTCTTACAGCTTTATTTCTAAATTTTTAGCCTAAACTGTTAGGATCTTTTCTGATCCTGTGTAATTTGGAGTGTCAAAGGAAAAAAATCATTCTAGGTGCCTTTTCTCAAGTTCAAAATTTATTGAAAACATCAAAAGACATATATAAGCAACCTCAGTATAGTGTGACTAACTATGCAATAGGAATATGCACAAGACATATAAACAGTGCAGCGTGGAAAGCAACTGACTTTGAAAAAAATCATTGATCCTAGAAGACTTCATAAATTATGGGATTCCTGGACTGAGTTTTGAAAGATAAAAGGCACAGGTGAGCACAGGAAGAGGACATTTCATATAGGGATGACCAATGACAGACAACACTCTGATAATGGCAAATAATTTAATATAGCTAAGGCATAAGATATGGGATAAAAGGAAGCAAGAATGGAAAAAGATATACATCATAAATAGTCTATGAACCAATTTAAGAGATAAACGCTTGATTCTATTGATGATAGTGAGCCACACTGAATCTTTGCAAGTTACGTTAAGGGTGGATTAAAATGAATCAGGCAGGAGACAATCGTGACATGGGCGAGGATGATTGGCAAAAACAAGCAAATGGCATTGAAAGGTAAAACAGGAGGAAAAATGGGGATTAGGGCTCAGGAGAGGAAGTACTCAAGGATGGCACTGAAGACCTTTGCTTAGGCAATCATGTTGAGGACAATGACACTTGCCCATGGTAGAGAATATAGGAAGTATAGAAAGACTGAGAATAGGAAAAATTTGTTCAGCTTTTGATATACTTCAGTCAAGGTGCTTCCTTACAAAGGTGGTTGAATACATAGTCCCACGCAGCTCTCTGAGAAATACTGAAAATGAAAGCTCCCAAATATGCCAATTGAGAAAACAGGTGATCTGAGGACATTTGTGAAACCCTGATATTTGAGCAAAAAGTGATCAACCAGAAAGGAAAAGGGAATTGACAGAAGTCAATAAATTGAAGCCAAGTACTAGAAGCACACTTCCTGTGCTGAAAATATGTTCTCCTGCTGTGATCTTAGAGTCAGCTACATCATCTTCTGTACCTATCATTGGCCCATGGAAGCCTTGCTTTTTAGCCAACTGTATGTGAGAACTTTGCCCTTACTAATCAATTAGAAACTTCCTCAGAGATATTACCCTTGAAAGTGTTATTGTCTTACCTGCAACTTATATCAGCTGTAAATCAATTGTATTTCTTTAAGTGTAGTTAACAGTCTCCTGGCAACCTCACTAAATCCATCAACTGTCACCATGAGGTGCTGGCAGTGAAGACCTACAGATTCTCAGGGTAGGCTCCATTAGTCGAAGTGTCCCTCAGTTTGATTCTGCATCTTCCTGAATAGCCTGCTTCATAGGGTCTCTCAGGCCTGGCACCAGGGAAGGGAAATGATATGTCCTGGGGAAGAGCAATCAAACAAATTTCCACAGTTCTTACCTAATAATAGTCACAGCTCTCACAAATGCATGCATGGATGTCTAAAAATTAGTATGAGAAACACATTTTAAAATGAGGAAAGACTGACATGGATTTAAACAAATGTTCTTTAAGGACCAAGAATTCATTTGTATTAGTAATTTCAAGTTACAAAAAAATAGTCTCTAAACTGAAAGAGATGTATCATCTAAGTGAAAAATTAAGAGCTAGTAATAATGAAAGGTGGAAAGATAGTGAACATTGAGGCATACTTCTCAAATTTCAGAAGATACATTCTTTCAACCAAGGAGTAAGAGTTGGGTAAATATTTGCATAATCTTAAATTGGAGGGAGAAGAATAAGTTGTGCCATAGGAACATTATGAATGTTGGGAAGAGGGTGGATAATTGATTGGGACAGGCCGGGGATGGTGGTGCAGCAGGAGGGAGTAAGCAAAAGCAGTTTAAAGGGACTTGCAGTTTTCATGAGGACTCAAAGTATCTAAGAAAAGACTTTAGAGCAAGAATTAATGCAGTGGAAAAGATGGCTTGCCCTTCCCATCATGACATTAAGATTTAATTACAGGTCTAGCAGCTCACAATTGTCTCCATCTCAAAGATCTGAAGCTGCATTTGGCGTACTATAGCACTAAATGGCAAATTGTGCCAGAGAATGAACAGTGTGAATGAAGAGTAATCTGCACATGTAATCCTTAAGAAAATAGGCCTATTTATATGGTGCATCACCATACTTTATGTATCAATTTAAAAATGGGTTAACAATGAAAACACGGCTTACTTATGATATATTCTTGCCAAAAATGTCTAACTTGAATCATATTTTTAATCTGACTTCCAATTTATAGGCTATATGGAAGCTAATGATCACCAGGAAGGAACATTTAAATAAATCTTGGTGTGACAATTTACAAGACACTTGTCTGGTCTCTTCAAACAAGACATTTTAGGGAAAGGAACTATGCTTGAGACCAAGAGACTTGACGATTATAACATCCAGATAGTGTGTGATCATGAGTTAGACACTGGATTAGGGCAATGTCCTCTGAGGGACATTTTGGGACATTTTATTGAGATAATAAGGAAACTGAATTAAAAACTATGTTCCTTAAAATAATCGGTATCTATTAAATAAGAGTGTTATCTGACATTTTTTTCCATTTATTTTTATTTTATTAAAATACAAATGTCGTGCTCGCTTCAGCAGCACATATACTAAAATACAAATGTCAATCAGACAGTTTCAAAACACCTTAACCATACAGAGTCGATGAATTAATACATAGCAAACTGTTTTCATAACGTTTTGGTATCGTACAAGGTGCATACATGATATTATATTTACAGGTATTTTTATAGCTGAAATTATATCAAAAATTCAATAATTATTTACCTAGTGGATGACCATAGCACTAAAAGCTGACATAATATCCTGTCCAACCACCTTTAGTGCAGATCTTGCCTATCATAGAATTATGTAGAAGCACAGTGTTATCTATCCCAACTGTAGTGTCTATACACACACATCATGATTTTTTCTTTCTACAACCCTTCCTTTGTCTATACCTGTCAAAAGTGGGCACTCCATTGACATTCAACTACCTTAGGTGCTTGAACTCGACACCACAATCCTACACAGTCCAGCATTCTGCAACCATAAGGAGTTATTCAAAGAAATTGTAGACCATATCTATTTACAGCTCAGCTTAATATTATGGGCTCATGATGTATACTTCATTTTTATACTTTTGTAATTTTCTGCTGGATGGTTAAGACCTAGGTAGATCAAAACTTATATACCAACACATGAACTTTATATTTCCTATGTGGTCATTGAAGTCTTCTCAGGGTTTATCTTGTAGTCCTGTACATTATTCTGTAGTTCCTTTGTCTGTGTCATCCATGTGGATGAGTCACGGCCAATGCTTGACCAGATTGCTCTCTGTGAGA
>PVKA01042224.1:0-17543 GCA_004027165.1 Ctenomys sociabilis
TCGTGAGCCCATAATATTAAGCTGAGCTGTAAATGGATATGGTCGACAATTTCTTTGAATAACTCCCTATGGTTGCAGAATGCTGGACTGTGTTGGATTGTGGTGTCGAGTTCAAGCACCTAAGGTAGTTGAATGTCAATGGAGTGCCCACTTTTGACAGGTGTAGACACAGGAAGGGTTGTAGAAAGAAAAAATCATGTGTGTGAATAGACAGTACAGTTGGGATAGATAACGCTGTGCTTCTACATAATTCTATAATAGGCAAGATCTGCACTAATGGTGGTTGGACAGGATATTATGTCGGCTTTTAGTGCTATGGTCATCTATTAGGTAAATAATTATTGAATTTTTAATATAATTCAGCTATAAAAAAACCTGTAAATATAATAACATATATGCACCTTGTACAATACCAAAACGTTATGAAAACAGTTTGCTATGTATTAATTCATTGACTCTGTATGGTTAAGGTGTTTTGACACTGTCTGATTGACATTTTTATTTTAATAAAATAAAAATAAATGGAAAAAACAAAATATTAACTTAAAAAAAAGAAAATGAGAGAAAAGAAAAAATGTGTCATATGATTGTCCTGTTACAATGTTGCATATGAATTGATTTATAAATTTGTGTATCAAAATATGTAACTGTTTTTTGTATTCTATAGGGATAAAAATTATGCAATATCCATAGTTTTTGGAAAAAAGCACTTCAGAAAAATAGCAGTTCCATTTCATGTCTAAAGTGTTTGATATTCAGATAGATAGTAATGCTAAGCTTAACTGCCTCTGTTACAGGGTAATATGACCATTAATCTCTCTTCTGGATGTTTAAAAGCTAAAGTTTTTAGACAAAAAATTAGACAAACAGATGGGCTAAAATCATAGCAAATATTTTAGCCCTAGTCCTTCAAAGTCAGTGAGGCCTCAGGACTTAAGAGAACCTGTGCTGTGACATTCTGTAACTCAATGGATTCCCAAATTTTCTGGCCAAGGGGAATATGGGGTCACAGAGAAAAGTGACTGATGAGGTACAGTATACATACAGAGAGTCACCTAGAGAGAATAAAATCTCTCAGGCTTTCACAGAGAGCAAATTGGTCAAACAATGGCCATGACCCATACAGATGGCTGACACTGACAAAAAGATCTACAAGGTGCTGTACATGGTGCTGTACTATGAAAACAATAATATGCAATGTATTAATTATTGTACCTATCCTACTAACTTGTTTGGAAACTATTTCATTGCTATTTTATCTTTTTTCATTAAAATGAAATTAAAACTTAATTAAATTAAGTTAAATTTTATTTCATTCAAAAAATAAATGAAAAATAAACAAATAATACTTCATCTTTAAAGTTCTCAACTTTCATCTCAGGGTCAACCAAGATGCACAATGAATGTGTAATTGACTGTGGTTTGCATAAAACTTTTCCATTACATCTAATTTCATTTGTTATGAGATGAAAACGTAAGAAGATTTATACACTGGCAATAGAACTACCACTGTTCTTCCAGCACTGACCTGAATCCAATTCAAAGCTTTCTACATCTTGTAATAAATTTGTTTCTAGCCTCGTTTTTTGTTCTGGCCAACATAAACTCTGATTCAGTGAAACAAAATGTCTCTGTGTCCTTTCTCAATTCTTAATTGATTTGTCTTGGTTCTATCACATTCTGAATTCTTCCATTTCCACAACTGCAGATTTTACCAAGTCAGTTCGACTACTTTCAACTCATTGCCCTATTTGAATGCAACACAATGGCTCACATATGTTTGCCAATATTAGACCTTGAACTCCTGTTCTACTGCATGCTGATCAAGTGCTAGATCACTGAACTACTTCCCCAGTCTCCAACATGATAAGTCTGTCTCTGAATTCACAAATAATTACTCACCTATGTATTTTCTCATGCCAACTGTTTTACATGTTGACAAATTTATGGAACTTTGTAGTGACGAAACTAAATTCAGTGTTTAGCACTTGCCAGGTGTATAAATAAGCAGTTTTAAACTGAATTGATTAGCATTTGTGTAATTACAATGAAATTTGTCATGGAGGAATTGCCCATTTATTACTGTATAGCTACTGTACTCGCAATGCTTGCTTGCGTATTTCACATTGAGAATGCCCCGCACTTTTTCTACCAGCTTATATGCTAATGTCCTGAGGATGAAAGTAATTTTCAAAACTGAGCTTTGTATTTAGTGTTATCTTCAAAATTTACCATTTTTCTTCTACTCAGCAATAGAATAGATGAAAGGATGAATGAAGAACTGAATGAATGAATGAACGAATGAGTGAATGAATGAATGATAACAAATGAGTGGATACAAGATTCCTTAGGGCCTGCTATAATGTGCTTTCTAGGGTGAGTCTAAGAATGACTCCTAGATCTTTACCCTGGTTGTGCTTTTAATTTATTTATTTATTGCATGCAGAGTCTCGTAGTGATCCTCCTGTTTCAACCTCTCCTGGGCTACTATCCTTTATCTTTTCTATGTGCCAGTCCACTTTGGGGACTGAGATCATTTTTTGTTTGCTTGTTTGTTTTGTTCTATTTCTCTTTTGGGTTGCTTTCTAGGGGTTGAGGTTGTGGGGATAATTTTTTTGGTCTATTTTGTATTCTTTCCAAAGAGGGAATCAACCTATGTATTCAGCTGAAACAACCTGTTTCATTTATTTATCAGAAAATGAACACCTTGGGGACTAAGTGTTGGAGATATTATTTGGAAGCAATTATATTAACATTGTTCTCCATAAGCTGATCATACCCCAGAGGAACAAAACACTATTCCACTGGAAACAGTGTGATAATGGGTATTATGCCCCTGCAACATGGTATTTACTAAACATACATGTACAGCTAAGAGAAAATGAGAACCCCTTTTGATATCAGATACACAGTGTATTCAAGTGATTTGGTTGGATTGCAAGTGTAGTTCTCAGAGAATGACACACACCAGATAGTATAGGTGCTGTCACAGATGCTGATGCAGGAGAGAACACTGGTCCATAAAGGAACAAATGAGTTGCCTAAGATAGCACACCAGGTGAGTGGTAGCACTGATGTGGAAGCCAGTAGACCTGGAACTTTTCTTTAGAGAAGTCCTTATGCAGTTGGCCTTTGAGGCTGTACAAAGGTACATTCCCCCAACAGTTCTACAGGATCTCACTATGCAGCTCAGACTCATAGTGATCCTCTTATTTTCACCTTCATGAGCTAAAGGCACGTGCCACCATGTCCAGGCTCAATTGCCATCTCAGTATGGGGACAGAGTCAGCATGGCACAACAAGGATCAAGCCCCAGACCCTGCTTAATCCACTGAAATATCTGGCAAGCTACACATACTTGTTGAGTGTTTCAAAATCTTCTTTTCGACTATGTGTATAGGTACTTTGGCCATTTAAAAAATGTGGTTCTTTGTTATTTTTACTATTGAGCAACATGACTTTTATGTATGCTTTCAACATTTACTTCTTATCAGATGTGTGCTGTACAAAGATTGTTCCCATTCTTTATGTTGCCTTGTTTCCCATTTATTATTTCACTGACTGTGTGGGAACTATTTAGTCTAATATCACCCATCTTCATTTTTCCTTCCCTTACCTGGGCTTTCAGTATCAAATCCAAAAGTTAATTGCCAAAGTTAGTGTCATGTTGTTATTTTTTCTTTTTCATTATTATTCTAAAATTATTCATTATTCTTTTTGTCTTTTTAAGATAGGGTTTCACAATGCCCTTCATTCTGGTGCTGAATTCACTTTGTAGTCCAGTCTGGAATTTATGCAGTACTTCTTCTGCCTCAGCCTCCTGATGCTGGCATTATAGATGTGTGCCATAACACCTGGCACCAAAGTGCATGGCAAGGAGGTTTTGCCCTGTATTTTTTTTAGACATTTAACAGTTTTAGGTCTTATACTTACTTTTAGTTTTATGTAAGGTTTAAGGTATGAATTCAATTTCATTTTTTCCTGGGTTTTCTCTTGCATTCACCTTTATATCTTAATACCAGTGATATGATGTTTTGATTACTATATAAATATGGAGAGATTTGATTCAGTTGCAATGCAGTCAATTATTGGACATGGATAAGGAATCATCATGCGATTTGCCATGGATGAACCTGAAGGCATTACACTGAGTGAAATAAGCAAGATGTAGAATGACATTCAATTTTAGTGACATAAACTAAATCCTGAAGTCCAATTCCTATTGAAGGGGAGTAAAATGGTGACTGTTAGGGATAGGAACAGTGAGATACTGATGAATAGATACGAAGTACTTCTGAAAAATCTAATATACAGCACAGTATCTATAATTAAATAATGCATTGCACATCTGAAAGTTTCTAAGAAATTACGACCAAAGTATTCTCACAATAATAACAAAAGCTTATATATGAGAGAGGGATATGTAAATTATCTTATAGAAATCATTTGCATATATTAAAATGGTATGTTCTTTGCCTCGAATGTGTACAGATATTTTTGCCACTCCCAACTTAACAACCTGGAAAATCTCAGAAGGCATTTTAGAAATCTTCCTGTTTCATGACGGAATAAATAAAAGGGCAAGCGTCTGCAGACATAACAAAGATACTACCTGAATAACATAATGCAAATTACTTTCTCCCATATCCTTCTTTCTGCATATGTCACAGATAAATGCAGGCCACCTACCTATCTCAGCTCCCAGTACTCACCTACTTCTCACAATTCGTAGTCATTCTTCCTCAAGCCACTCCTCTCTGACTGAATAAAACATGGTGCAGCCTTGGGTCAGCTCCTTATTCCACAAAGCCATTATTGTGGCTGGACTTAGGGCTCTGTTTTTGGAAGGCAGCTATGCTCACCACTATACCACCAATGCCCATAACACTTTTTTTTTTGTGGAACCAGGGATTGAACTCAGGCCCTTGGGCTTGCCAGGGAAGCACTTATTCCACTGGGCCATCTCCCCAGCCCCAGGGCTCTGTTTTTGTTGTCTTTACTTTTGCCATGAGTCGCACGGTGAATGGCAGATTGGAATTAACTTGGTGGAATTCTAACAATGTATATTTGGGATTACAAATGTTGACAACTTGGACCAAGACAAGAATCAGGAGGGGACTGCTACAGTTCCACATGAGGGATTTCTCTCAGGGATTTGCCCTGACTGAAAACATCATTTTTAATGGTATATTTGTTGAGGATCATTATAATTCTAAGAAATGGGAAATCACTTTAAAGTTCCCTTCTTAGTCGTTGGTAAGTAAATCTGCAAACAAGCTCTCAAAGGAATACTTCGCCATCACCAAAATGAAAAAGGAAACTTTCACTAATATTAATCTGAGAATATATTAGTATCAGATAATAATACATGATTTTAATATGAGAACAACTCCAAGGCATACCCAAAGCACAAAAATAACTGAGAGCATAGAGTTCCTCTCAGAGATTTCAGAAAAAAATGATTCTATGCATATGGTATTATCTACCTATAGAAAAATTCGTAACAAACCATCATTCATGGTCACAATAGGTAGGCAACAGCACAGTTGAAGTGAAAAATGCAACAATAACTACCTTCACAACTCCATTTGTTCTTTTATGTATATGAATTTGTTGCTTTTTAAAACATATACATAACTATAAAAATTATGAATTATAGCTGGTTAGAAACTTCCCCTGATGGGATAATAGTATGTGATACTACAGAATGGGCATGAGTCAACTGAGCAAGGAGAGTCTGCTGTGACAACAGAGTAACAGTGAAGACAGGCCTCCTCATTTGTTCTGATTAAGGCCTTTCAGTAGACACTTGAAAGTCTGTCCTATAGTTCATGTTCAGCTATGTCTTCTGAGATGATGACTTCAGTGGTCTCTAAATTCTGCTCCATGCTTCTGAAGGCATGCTAGAGGGAAATTGTTTATCACAATCCACTCAACATTCCTGGAAATTTTTTTAGCTACATAGTGAGTCAGTAAGACTTATAACTAGAATGAGCCCCAGGTATTGCTCAAGGCAGGCATGTAGATTTGACTGAGCCTCCCACATACACAGGTTTGATAAAGAGCCCAGCTTGCTTCCTCACCACGGACTCTTGATGTACTACCCTCAGCTCCTCCTCAAGGCTGCCACTGTCCACCTAAATTTGAGCACATGAGGGCCCTCCTCTGTGCTGCACTGTGCCTGATGGTCATTCCTATTATAGAAAATTCTATAGAATTGTGAAATGGAAGATGCCTGCTGACCACCTTTTCATTGCGGGCATGGTTTCCTCATCATGTTCTCTATAGATCTAGGTCCACACCCTTCTGTGGACAGGTTAAACACACAAAATGACCTTCCCAAGAGCCTGTACTTACCTTTCCTTCATTATACCCATCAGTCTGTAGGGCTGTCAACATAAAGGACATAATACTAGGAGCTCGCTGAAGCAGAAGGCATGTACATACATGTCTGGAAGTTCTGCCTGCTTCTTGTGGGTCATGTGTTCATGTGTTCTCAAGTTCCTCACTCTTGTTGACTAACCAAGAGGACAGTCACCCTCATCATCAGCTCCTAGCACACTGGGATATTTAAAATAGTAAAGAAGTCATTTTAATCAGGCAAATGGCTCACTAGTTTTTGCTAGTTCTGTAAACTTTCTGCTGCAATAGATCTGAAAGCAAGCATTTCATGTGAGGGTCACAGCCTCACTGAAAGTGATACCCAGAGACAGACAGTAAAGAACCACAAAGCCATCAGAGAGAAATTTGTGACAACTGCTTAATTCTTCTTTCATCAAAAGTCCTAAGGGCACAATGTCCTTTTCAGGATTTTTTATTTTTATTTTTAAAGATATCTTTTATTTATTTAAGTATTTATTTATTCAGTACAAGGTCTCACTATGCAGCTTAGATTTGTAGTGATGGACCTGTCTCAGCCTTCCCAGCACTGGGATTACAGGCATGGACCAACACACCCAGTCTCAGTGGCTGGCACTTCATACCCACCATGTGGTACAGGAAATCAATCCCAGGTCCTTGTGCTTTCCAGGCGGGCCTTTAGACCATGGAGCTATTTCCCTGACCCATCTTCAGGGTTTTGAAGTATTGCTAAGTTACTTGCTAGGTTCACAAACAAGAGAAGTCCTTCACTGAAACGTTGCTAGAAGATCTATTGCTGTCCCTGAAGAAGGCCTGGGATGCACTATGTTCAGTTGTTCCAGTGAGGGCTTTGAGGGGATGGGACAAATTTTGCTCCACTGTCACATATCCACATCACACAGAACCAACTAGAGACACATGAAACACTCAGTAAGAGAATGCTGAAATTGTAGATGTTCATACATCAAGAGGAGATCATTAGTGGAAAACAAAACAATAAAAGCAGAGTAATGCTGTTGGCACTTGACTTAGATAGCAATATTATAGGAAGTCAGAAAGGGATAGGTGCTTGAAGGAGGCAACATAGAAGACAAGATACATTACAGCTATAAGAGGGACAGTTGGATTGGGGGAACGAAAGCTGTCAGAGAGCAAAAGAGAACATGAGTGTGTTGCCCTGGGAAGCATACTCTTCATGGTCTTTCTATAGGGCAAAACCATGTGGTTCCAAAGTGGTCTAAGATGGCCTAATCCAGTCTATTTCCTGTTATGGGCCAGAAGTAAAAACCAAATATCAAACAAATTCTTACCTCCATAAAGATCAGCATCCAGGATTGATCCTCACTTTGAGAAAGCCAGGAAGAATCACTAATCTAACTGTTCCATCTACTAGATAAAGTTGGATTAGGGGGAATAAAAGCTGTGTTCTATATTCATGCCCACTTACTACACAACTCAGTTCCCCTGGATTTAATCAAATTTACCTGAGCAATGGTGTTTGTAATCACATTGGTTGATCATAGTTTTGTCCCACCTCACACCCACCTAAGTGAGTTCCCATTTTCTCCACCTTAGACCAACATGGTTTTGCTCTATAAAAATATCTGGAAGAGACAGCTTCCCAGGGCAACCCACTCGGGTTCCCCTTCTGTTGCTGTCTCAGACAGAAGATTATTTTCCCCCAATAAATATTTTACACTTAAGTTCCATTTAGAGGGCCAGCCAAATAGCTCTTGTGATTTAAAGAGCCCTCAAACAGGTCCCAGAGCTGGGGATACGATCCCCGGCCTGTAGTGTTCACCCCACCCCGGGGGCATGGTGAGATGGCAACTGAGACTGGGCATGGCGGCATGTGCTATAATCACAGCTCTTGGGAGGCTGTAACCATGCAAATAATTACGAGTCTGATCTACTAGTGTGACCCTGAACACACTTTTGATCCTTCCCTAAAAAAAGAGTCCTCCATTTGTTCCTAAAATTCATTCTTTAGTTATAGAGAACACCAACTCTTCCCAGCACCCTTCAGGTGAGGAGTTTCACCTTCCACCATTTGAATGTCATCCACTGAGATCGTTCAACAAAGATGTGAGTTCACTTTTTGTTTTTTTCATAAATTCTGGATTCGGACATTTTTAGGTAAGAAATTATATGCTTCAAATGTTCATATGTCTCTGCTCATTGCTCATGGTTATTAATGCTTTGCCTCATAAAGCTTTGTCTCATAAATTTTTGTTAAAATTACTTATGCTTTATTTCTTGTATAGTTTTGTTAAAATGTTGGTCAAAATGATGGTAAATCTAAGATAAAACATGGAATTGTTAGAAGCTTATGATGTTCCTTAAACGGCACATTTTATGAGGTTTTGTTCTTGTACATGTTGCATTTGAACTAAATGCTAAATGCACTGGTGTTCCTTGCTTGAATTTTGACAATAGCACTAGAGAGAGTAATGCCTCCTAGTGGACTTTATATAAACATCAGTAAAATGGGACTTTTGAATCTATTTCAGACTTGGAAAATATACATAGCTAAATATAAAACACAGGACTCCTTTACCAACTGAATGACAAAGTTAGCAACTCTTCTTAAAGACTTGGAGGACAATTTTGACTAGGACAGACTAGCTCTGACTCCCCTCTACATGCTAGAGGAAAGGATAGGCCTTCTCTCTTTCAGTTTCTTTTCTTTCACCTTACTCCCGATTTTCCTATGTCTTTGTACTTTCCTTTTCAAAGGCATGCAAAATTATGAAAACTCTATACTGCTTCAACTAAATGAAGCCTTTTGAAAATGAGTATTTATTATTGCCAAAGACAGGGAAGTTGTTCCAGGAAAAGGACACAAAACCTATCTCTGGGTTAGAGGAGACAAAGACAACTATGCCCAATCAGAAGAACACATATAAAAGCCATATCCCAGATTCATGTATTGATTTCCCTGGTTAGTTAAACCTGAGACATAGTGGAGAGAACCAACTTGTCGGGGAGGACAGAAGGAGGTACATTTCAAAGCAACACAATTATGGGCCAAAACGCATCTACTGTGAGGAAAAAATAGGAACCTTACTACTAGTACTAGTTATCATTTAGCTGCACAAGAGATAAGTTGTAAATTTTAAAAACTATACTGTAAAGTACTAGACAATCTTGTTCAGGCTTTTAACTATCCCTTATAGAACTTTGACAAACACTGGTTTCTCTGCCAGCTAGTAAATACTCATAGAATAGGAGCCATTCTTTGAATCAGAGGGCAGGTTTCCTGGGCATTTCTTTGGTGAATCCCCTTTTAAGGCAATGGCTGATGGAATGTAACTAGAGAGACAGCTGGATTCCTTCTTAGAGACTGATCTCTGGTAGTGTGGGTCAACAGAAGCCGAGAACAGCTGAGGGGTCATGACCAGGGCTACTTTCTTGTAGATACCCAATATGCTTTGTTGAAACTTGCTCTTCACCAATGAAAGTTCTCCACTTACCTGTTGCACTTCAATCTTCATTTACTAATGAACTGGAAATTCTTCCTAAGATTTTCAGTAGAGCCATTTAATTAGCCACTATTTCAGAAATTAGGCTGAGGCAGTTTACAATAGTTCACATTCCACAGAAGCTATCACTGGAACAATTTACATCTGTGCCATACATGTCCACTCAGAATAAGAGACTTTTGTCAGCCTTACATAATATGCTTTTACCAGCATGTAAAATGTGATTGCTAGGTGATTAATGTAAGCTTGACCTATGAACTTCAAAGATTTAATACAGCCTAGTACTGCTAGGAAAAGTTGTTCTAGTTCCTAGGTGGAAGAATACAAGACATGTGGAGATTTCCTTGGCCTAGGGCCCAGGGCAAAGTTCTTCCAGTGAATTGTCTCTTTTGTCTATCTCCAAATATGGTCTCTTTTACAACACAGCAGGGAAAAGTACTCTATTTCCCACTCACCTTTATATACAATAGTTATGCTTCCTCCTGTAGATATTCCTGTCACCAAACCAATTGTAATGTATATTTACAAACATCCAGTAAGGGTAAGTGCACAGTTTATGAGATGTTTTGGGAGATAAATATAATACAGTTACACCATGAATTACAGTACGATATAGAAAAACTTTTGGGTATGTATTCAAAATTCTTAAAAACAGATATTTATATACAAAGAGATATTTGTTCACTCAATTTTGCAGAAACAGTGTTCACCATAGATAATTGGCTGCAGTAAACCAAATGTCCACTCACAGATGAATGAAAAAAATGAATGAATGAATGAATGAATGACACCGCGGCCCACTCCACCATTATCCTCGATCCCGTCCACGCCTGCCCAGCCCCAGAGACCTCCCAAGACAATGTGTCCCATTCCAGCAGCCTATTTGATCCTGCCCCACCACCCAGCCAGAAAATTGCCTGAGACAGTGGCTTACTCCAGCGACCTCCTGGATCCTGCCCCAAGCTCTCCCAGTGAGTGGGAATTTGCAAGACTCACCAGGCTTCCCACATCAGTGAGTGTGTGGTGAGTCTGAGGGAGAGCCATTGGCTTCTTCCCAAGTGTGATAACCGGATTCCTGACCCCAAACCCTCCAAGCCAGTGACCGGCCTGAAACCTCAGGACCCACTCAGCAGCACCTCCCCAGATCCCCTGCCCTAAAGCCCGCTGAGCAAGTGGGAATTTCCCCGATTCCCTGGGCATCAAAGTAGAGTGAGTGTAGAACTCCAGGCCCACCGTGCCCGAGAGACATTTCCCAGGGATTCCCTGCCCCCCCCCCCATGGCCCGGTGAGAGCTCCAGGCCCACCAAACCAGAGAAACATTACCAGGTGATTGCTGGTCCCATCCCACAGCCCCAAACACAGTGCAGGTCGGTCTGGAGTGAGAACTCCAAGCCTGTCAAGCAGATAGGGCATTTATCAGCAATCCCTGGTCCCACCCCATGGCCAACTCATGGTGCAACCTGGCCTGTGAGTGACAGCTTGAGGCCTGCTGCACCGGAGGAAACTTTCCCAGCCTTCTCTGGTTCCAGCCTGTAGATCTGGACCCAGCATAGGCTGGCAGACCCAGTACAACCTACTCAATGAATAAGATCATCCACTATCCTTTTTTTTTTTTTTTTTTTTTTTTGTCTTTTTGAGACAGGGTCTCACTGCAGTTCAGGCTGGCCTAAACTCACTTTGTAGCTCAGGCTGGTCTCGAACTCACCAACAATCCTCCTGCCTCTGCCTCCCGAGTGCTGGGATTACAGGCATGCGCCACCACGCCCAGCTTCCACTATCCTTTTTTGAGCCCAGAAGACCCACCAAAGCCCAGTCCCACCCACCTAGAGAGCAACCTGCCAGACACAGGAGGGCTAACAGCGGCAACTTTCCGGATCCTCGACCAAAGCCAGCTAAGACAGGGAATTTTCATTATTTGCTCTGCATCCCAGTTCAGTTCGTGCTCACCTGAACAGGGAATCAACAGAGGAGAACCAAAGGAGCTGCAGCCAAAAAGGAACTGAACACAACAGCGACATCCAGGATAGGCATACCTGGATAATCTCAAACTTAATAGACTGGCACCCGAATCTCATAACAAGCTAAGGTTATAGCTGCAACAAAGCTCCACAACAAAGGTCAAAGGTCAATGCTATACAAAATGACAAAGAGAAGGGGAAAAATGCAATCCGAGACCTCAAGTCCACCAGTAAGGGCAGAGGACACTAGCTCAGCTGCAATGAATGAAATAACAGATACTGCAGCAAGGAAAAACAAAAGAAAGCTATAGAGGAAATAAAATGAGAAGCAATTCCCTAAATTAAAAAAGAAATATCTGAATACATAGTGTCTGAAATAAAGAATCAATTCCAGAAACATTGGGTAGAAAAACAATGCTCATCCAGAACAAGTGCAGAGAGCACTATTCCAGCTGAAATATATGAATTAACAGCATCTGAAGCAAAGAAACAACAGCAGAAAGATCATGAGGATCTCAAAGCAGAAAAAAGTTCTCAAATCAAAAAAGAATTCTCTGAAAAAAAAGAATTCTTTGAAATCATAGCATCTGAAATACAGAAACAACTCCAGAAATATACAGAGGAAACCCAACTTGGAAGAAATACTACAGAAAAAGAATTAATAATTACATCTAAAGAAGACATGGATAAAAAAATTAAGGAGATCAGAAATATGATGGATTCCTTGAATGAGCAATGCAGTACAGAAATAGAACACATGAAACACACTCAAAGAGATAGAGAAGAACTAAAAATATCAATCACGAGTCGACAAAACCGTCTGAGTGAAAGCGAAGACAGAGTTTCAGATCTTGAAGATGCTGGTGCAGCTAGTGAAAAGGTGAGAAAGGATCTCTTAAAAACAACAAGAATGCAGGAAAAAATAATCCATTACTTGCAAGATGATGCCAGGATAAACAATGTAAGATTCATTGGTATCAACGAGAATGAAGGAGTCAATACAAATGACATAAAAAGAATTTGGGGAGAAATAACCACAGAAAACTTCTGAAATATGAGGGAACAATCCAATATTCAGGTCACCAAAGTATACAGAACACCAAATAACTTCAACCCAAGTAAAAACACACCGAGAAATACAATAGTGAAGATCCCAGAAATTCAACACAAAAATAATATACTAGAAGCTGCTAGAGAGAAGGAGCTCACATTCAAAGGAAAACCCAACAGAATTACAGCCAACTTCCCTACACAAGCAATGACAGCATGGAGGCAAGTCCTACACGAAAACAAATTCCAGCCCAGACAATTATACCCTGCAAAACTCTCTTTCAAATTTTATGGAGAAGTGAAATACTTCCACGAAAAAGAACAACTAAAGAATTTCATGATGACAAAGTCATCCCTTCACAGGCTGCTGAAAGATGTTCTGGAGAGAGACCACAATTACCAGAACTCCAGAAATGAGAACAGAAGGAACCCACTAAAGAGGACAGACAATTAAACACAGGTTACAAAGGACTAACAACACCAGGTAAATATCATGGCAAACATAAGTCAACACATTTCAATTATAACCATCAATGTAAACGGACTCAATTCTCCAATTAAGAGAAATAGACTGGAACAATGGATTAGGAAACAAAATCCAACAATATGTTGTATACAAGAAACACATTTAACTCAAAAGGACATTCATAGGCTCAAAGTCAAAGGATGAAAAATAATACTACATGCCCCAGCACCTCAGAAAAAAGCAGGAGTAGCAATTCTGTTCTCAGACAGTCTCAACTTCAAACCAAGAATGATCAAATGACACAAAGAAGGCCACTATATATTGGTCACGGGAAAACTTCAAGAGCAAGAAGGAACACTCATAAATATCTATGCACCAAACACAGGAGCACCCAACTATGTAAGACAAATCTTAAGGGACATGAAAAACTTAATGTTTAAGAACACAATCTTAACAGGAGACCTTAACACACCCTTATCTGAACAAAATAGATCACCCAGACAAAAGATTAGCAAGGAAGTAGCAGAACTGAAACAGAGCTTGGAACAAAAGGACCTGGTGGACATATACAGAGTGTTCCACTCAACCCCTGTTGAATAAATATTTTTTTCAGGTGCACTCGGGTCATTTTCCAAAATAGACCACATGCTAGTGCAGAGGTCATGCCTAAGTACATGCAAGAAAATAGAAATTATCCCATGCATACTATCTGACAACAATGAATTGAAACTGGAAATAAATGACGAAAGAAACCAGAAAACCCCACTAAATTCATGGAAACTAAACAACACGTTACTCTGCAATAAATGGTCACAGAAGAAATTAAACAAGAAATTCAACAATATCTACAATGCAATGAAAATTCAAGTACAACTTACAGGAATTTATGGGATGTGATGAAGGCAGTTCATAGAAGGAAAATCATAGCTATTAACTCATATATTAGGAAAACAGAAAGGGAACAAATTAGTACCCTAATGTTGTACCTCCAACAACTAGGAAAAGAATAGCAAACAAAACCCAGAGCGCACAGACGGGAAGAAATCATAAAGATTAGAGCAGAAATTAATTCAATTGAGATGAAGAAAACAGTTCAAATAATCCACAAATCAAAAAGTTGGTTCTTTGAAAAACTAAATAAAGTTGATAAGCCTCTAACCAAACTCATCAAAAAGAGGCAAAAGAAAATTCAAGTACAGGTGATAAGGAATGAAGAGGGTGAAATCACCACAGACCCAGCGGAAATTCAGAAGATTATTAGTAGTTACTTTGAGAATCTTTACGCTCACAGAATAAAAGACACAGAAGAAATGGACAGATTCCTCGAAAGGTACAAATTACCAAAACTGAATCAAGAAGATATAACAACTCTCAATAAGCTGATAACAGCCAATGAAATACGAAACGTAATAAAAAGTCTACCGACAAAGAAAAGTCCAGGTCCTGATGCATTCACAGCTGAATTCTATAAGAAATTTATAGAAGATATAATCCCCACACTCCACAAACTCTTCCATGAAGTTGAAAAGGAAACAGTCCTCCAAAAAATCATTTCTGGAGGCAAATATAATACTGATTTGAAAACCAGGGAAAGACAAAACCAAAAAGGAGAACTACAGGCCAATCTCCCTCATGAACATAGATGCAAAAATACTCAACAAATTCCTGGCAAATAGAATACAGCAAATCATCAAGAAGATCATACACCATGACCAGGTAGGATTCATCCCAGGGATGCAAGGATGGTTCAATATTCAAAAATCTATAAATGTAATACACTATATTAATAGACGGAAGTCTAAAAAGCACATGATCATCTCAATTGAAACAGAAAAAGCCTTTGGCAAAGTCCAGCACTTATTCATGTTCAAGGTCCTACAGAAAATTGGAATAGATGGACTCTATCTTAACTTGATAAAACCCATCTATGACAACCCAAAAGCTCATATAATCCTAAATGGGGAAAAACTGCAATCTTTTACTCTTAAATCAGGTACAAGACAAAGTTGTCCTCTATCACCCCTCCTATTCAATATAGTCTTGGAATCCTTAGCAACAGCCATTAGAAAAGAGGGAGAAATAAAGGGAATAAGAATAGGTAAAGAAGAAGTTAAATTATCACTATTTGCAGATGACATGATACTTTACTTGGAAGACCCCAAAAATTCCACGAAGAAACTACTAGAACTGATAAGGAAATTCAGTAGCATAGCAGGATACAAAATCAATACTCAATAGTCAATAGCATTCATCTACACAGATAACAAGCACACTGAAAGGGAAACAATAGAAACAATACCTTTTAAAATAGCACAGTGAATCCCAATACCTTGGGATTCACTTAACCAAGAAGTCAAAGATCTCTTCATGGAAAATTACAATACCCCAACAAAAGAAATTATAGAGGATTTCAGAAAATGGAAAGTTATTCCATGCTCCTGGATAGGGAGAACCAACGTCGTGAAGATGGCCATACTCCCAAAATTGCTGTACAGATTTAATGCAATCCCTATCAAACTGCCACCAACATACCTCCCAGATAGAGAGAGATCAATCCCAAAATTTATTTGGAACCACAAACGACCTAGAATAGCAAAGGCAATCTTGGCCAATAAAGACAAGGCAGGAGGCATCACGATTCCTGATTTGAAATTATACTACAAAGCCATTGTGATAAAATCAACATAGTATTGGCAACAAAATAGACCTGAGGATCAGTGGAATAGATTAGAAGATGCAGAGACATCTACAAAAACACTCAGCCATCTTATCTTTGACAAAGGGGCTACACAAGCTCACTGGGAGAAAGATAGCCTCTTTAACAAATGGTGCTGGAAAACATGGCTTTCTACATGCCGAAAACTAAAACTTGACCCAGCTCTATCACCATGCACTAAATTAAAGTCAAAATGGATTAAAGATCTAAACATTAAAATGGAAACACTCAATCTCCTGAAAGAGAAAGTAGGAGGAACTCTTGAAGACATAGGGGGAGGTAAAGAGTTCATGAACAAACATATATTTACACGGGAAGCACTTGAAAGAATCAACAAATGGGATCAACTCTTCTTAAAGAGCTTCTGCATGTCAAAAGAAATTGTCAACAGAATGAAAAGAGAACCCACAAATTTTGAAAAAATCCTAACTAACAAGCAATCAGACAGAGGACTACTGTCTAGAATATATAAAGAACTAAGATATAACAGGGCCCTCAAATTTAAAGACCCAGTTCAAAAATGGGCATCTGAGATGAATACATACTTCTCAGAGGACGAAATCAAAGAAGCAAATAAATCTATGAAGAAATGCTCCACATTGCGAGCCATTCGTGAAATGCAAATAAAAACAACACTGAGATACCATCTCACTCCAGAAAGAATGGCTATCATAAGGAAATCAACCAACAACAAATGTCGGAGAGGTTGTGGGGAAAAGGGAACACTTCTCCACTGCTGGTTGGAATATAGACTGGTACAACCATTGTGGAGGTCAGTGTGGAGACTCCTCAATAGAGTAGTTCTAGAAATACCATTCAAGCCCGCTATCCCCCTACTCGGAATTTTCCCAAACGATCTGAAAACATTGTATCATAGAGATATATGTGTACCTATGTTTATAGCAGCGCAATGTGTGATAGCAAAATCTTGGAAACAACCAAGATGTCCATCACATGAGGAATGTTTGAAAAAGATGTGGTATTTCTATATAATGGAGTATTACTCAACTATTAAGAATGATGAGTTTGAAGCATTTATACTGAAGTGGATGCCACTTGAACATATACTCATAAGTGAAATAAACCAAACATACATTTGTAAATATCATATAGTCTCCCTAGTATAACTAGCGAAAAGCAGAAATACAAAGGGAAACGTACAACAACTAAAATCAATTGAGTCAGATAAGGCAAAGTGAATGGCATATGCTGCAGGATACTAATCAGCTTTTCTTCTGGATGGTTAACAACCTAAGATCCCAAGTCAGAGTTGGAGATATAGAAGAGCCACAAGGCCAGCCAACATTTTGGCCCTAGCCTTTCAAGGTCAGCGAAGACTCAGGACATAGGAGAACCTGTACTGCAATATCATGAGACTCAGGTGAGCTCCAAATTTTCTGAGCAAGGAGATTGTGGAGCCACAGAGGAAAGAGATTGAAGTTCTATAGTGTGCCTGGGGAGAGTCACATAAAGAGAAAACTTTCTCTCAGGCTCTCACAGAGAGCAATCTG
>PVKA01042225.1:0-17538 GCA_004027165.1 Ctenomys sociabilis
AAAAAAAAAAAAAAAAAAAAAAAAAAAAAAAAAAAAAAACTCTCCAGCTAACTGAAGGGCAAAGATGAATTATTAAAATCATCCTGCGTCTGGAAAATTAGGTAGGCTCGAAGCTGTACAACCGTCAACCAAACCTCACATCGCACTCAAAACTGTTGACTGAGAAGCTCGCTCTTGCTGCATTACCTCCGCGGTCCTTCCACGCCGGGAACGCGCGTGCCGCCACTCTGTCTGCTTGCACACCTCTGCGGAAGATCACGGTGCACCCACTTAGTTGGATTCCAGTTTGAGGTCTATTGCCCAGGACCAAGGAACGCTTTGAAGTTAAGTAACAGGGATTTCAGCTTTGGTACTGGGAGGCAGGCTTAGTCTTCTTGCCCCAACTTAGAATTCATATGATGCTCAATTCCTCAAAACAAAGATGTTATGTAACAAAAAAATTAATGTGAATTCAGGTAAAAAGAAGCTGAGTCTGAGGAGATATTTTTTAAGATCACCACTGAAATAATTCTACTCTATTCTTAGGAGCTCAAAAGTCTTTGTTTAAATATAAATTAGTACATCTTTGGAAATAACTGATTATTGATCCCATTCCCTGGTTTACTCATTTCAAATTGCTAGCATAGCAAAGTACTATAAACTCACTAGCTTAAAACAACATGAGTCTATCATCAATGGCTGTGGAGGTCAACACTTCTTAAAGCAACAAGTGAGTTCTCCTTCCATAGGGCCTGGAAGTCTCCATTTCTTTGTTCGAGCATTTAGAGACTGCCTACATCCTTTTCATTAGGTTTAGAGCCCAACAATGACATTGCTGTATCCTCTGTTGCTATTGTCACATATTCTCAAACTTTAACCTTCCCACCTTCTGCTGAATACTCTGCTGATTACATTAGGCTCAACTGTACAGTCCAGGACAATCTTCTCATTTTAAGATTTTTATCTGAATCACATCTGCAAAGTCCTTTTCGAAATATAATAGTCACAGGTTCTAGGAAATAGTACCTGGACATCTTTGGGATCTAATATGTAGCCTACAATACCTAATCATGTAATCCCACTGACTCTTTACTATGCTGTGAATCTTACTAAAATCAGTGTCTCACTTGAGGACCTGGGTCTCCTGAAGAGCAGTCATTGTTAGGGTAGAGATCTAAAATCTTACAAAGCCTCATGTGTAAAGGGGGGCACTTTCAGGAGGTCATATGATCATCAGTGGATTTGGCCATTGATAAGTTCAGGGTTGAATGTCGCGACAGGAGGTGGGGCTAATTGGAATTGGGAAACTGAAGATATGACCTAGGAGAGTATGTTATTGGATCTATTGAATCTAGTGTCTCTCTCTCTCTCTCCCCCCTCCCCTTCCAGATTGCCAGGGGCTTAGCACCTTTGCCTCCACTCTGTCCTTCTCCCATCATATTTCTGCCTTAGAGCCAGCTGAGCACAGACTGAAGCTGTTAGCCAAAATAAACCTCTTTTGCTTTAATTTTCCAGTGTTGGATATTTTATCCCAATGACCAGAAAGTGACTAGGATAGTAATCTTTTTCAATCTCACTTTTTCTCTTAACAGTGTCTGTAGAGCAGATGACTCAGTCAAATAGATCAATTTGAGTACAGCTAGATAAAGGGAATATTTATGGGCAAGCGATAAGGAACTCCAGTGCCTGCAGATTAATACCGCAGGTTGCTGTTGAATGCCTAGGCCTGAAGATAGTCTGTAGTCAGAATTAAAGCAAAGACAGCCTGAACTACATAGCGAGACCCTGTCACAGGAAAAAAAAAAAAAAACCCTGAAAAGACTATTTTGAGGAACTGCTGATCTCTGGATTCCCTTCAGAATACCTCTCTTAGAGGAAAGTCCAAAAACCAATGCTCAATCAGCAAATGGCCAATGGAAAAGAAAACTTAAAGTCTTAGACATTTCTCAGTGCCATCTCAGAAACATTACAATTCATTCTTCATCATTTAGACCAAAACCACCAGCTGTATCATTGGTCTCCTAGGTCCTTCTTATCTGTGACTCTCCCATTTGACCTTGAATTCATGTTGTACTCCAGGCTTTCTTGAACTCACAGGGATCCTCCTGTCTCAGCCTCCTATATGCTAGGATTACAGGCATGTGCACCACACCTGCCTCCACAACAGTGTTTCAAAGTCTTGCTCAAACCCAATCATGTCAATTTATCAGTTACAGAAAAATAAAATTAGTATAGTCCTTAAGAGGTAGCTAGACATTAGGTTTCACAGTTTGAATATGATGAGCACACTACATAATACTATATAAAAACATTACTGGCAACAACATGAATTAATTTCCCACAGTGAATGTAATCCTGTTCTATTGTAAATATATACTAGTGAAAGAGAGGGAGGGAGAAAGAGAGAGCTAGAACAAAACATAGAGTGAGAGACTGAAAAGAAAGAAAGAGGAAGGAAAGAAGGAAGGAAGGAAGAAGGGAGGTAGGGAGGGAAGGAAAGAAGGAAGCAAGGAAGCAAGGAAGGAAGGAAGGAAGGAAGGAAGGAAGGAAGGAAGGAAGGAAGGAAGGAAGGAAGGAAGAAAGGAAGGAAGAAAGAAAGAAAGAAAGAAAGAAAGAAAGAAAGAAAGAAAGAAAGAAAGAAAGAAAGAAAGAAAGAAAACAATGGAGTGGGAAGTAGCAGAAACCAAAGAACTCCCTCCAGAGCCAGTAAACACTAAGTTAACATATCCAATCCAACATATTACTACAAGCCTAGACAACCACAACCCAGGAGTACCAGGAGTACATGGTCATCTATTATACAACCTGGGCTTCCTAACAGTCTGTTCCTCACAATAAGCATTGTGCTGTCCTTGTTACCCATAAAAATGTCATCCCTGTCTCACTTCTTGTAGCATCATTGTATTTTATCACTACGTTGCACTGAAGACTGACAGGCCAGCAGAAAGATCACTGGAAAAGCCACAGTTCCTGAGATAACAAGCAGAAGAACACATTTTACTCGTAGAAATATCCACAACTACCTGCCGCTCAAAGAGAAACAGGTACCCTCAAGCTTACCACTGAATTCCTTACCTGCTCAAAGGGCTCTTCTCAACAGACATGCAGGATGCAGATTCATTTCTATTGGGGAGTTCTTTTAAAATCTTATATATCTTCTATTCAGAAGCCCTGTTGATAAAAATATATAGAGAAGCAATTTTAAGCCCTTTCCCATGCAGAAAGCTTCATTTAAATAAAATGTTAAGCAGTTCAAAGGCAAGAGCAGTAGACGGAAGTAACAGCTTCATCCAACACTTGGTGCCCTTCCCCCACCGTTGGGCCTCTCCCCCACCGTTGGGCCTCTCAACACTAATTTATAGAGTTAGGCTTTCTAACGGTAGGGGCCTGCTTTGTTTTGCAGAAGCTTTCCCCTCCACACAAGCCATTAATACACTAGAATTTAAGAACCAAATTATAATCACCTGGCCTTGTCTTGACTGCTTTGCTACTTGCTTATTACTGCCTTTCTAATTGGTTTATTGAGTCAATATGAACCAGCAGTAGATAGACTTTTTCACTAAAAAAAAAAAAAAAAAAAAAGCAAACTGCTCTTGTGGTATAATAAAAGCTGATCATTTCTTGTTTTTTCTATCAGTCTATAATTCGATTGCTCACAGTGATGAAGGAATGCTTGAGAAATTGATTATAAAAAAATCATAGATAAAGTGTGGAAGTGGACATGAATTTATTCATAACATATATATCAATATATTCTTCTAAACAACCAAACAATTTGAATACACTGTGTCATGGAATACAAATATGTTTAATAAACACTGAAAGTGCTTTCTCTCAAACTATAAAACTAGCATAAAACATCATAATTATATAAAACAAGGAGCCACATAAGCCTAATGCAACTAAAATGGTTTCCTGATTTATTTGTTGATCATCTGTGTTTAAGATGAAATTATCAAATTTCAACAAATGTTCTTTTGTCCTCCTTTGGATTTTGAAGGGGACATGGGCCATCCCTCCTCTCTTCCTCCTCTCATACATATATACGTATCCCTGCATGTGTCATGAGGTGAGGAAAATATATAAGCCCCATGACCCCCATGAGCCCCAGGCTGGCATCTTACAGATATGCCTGGAGAACACAGCCCTTGGTACCAATATTATAGATAGCTCAGCGAGGCAAAAATACTGCGGGGAGCCAGATAGGGCTGGGCCCTGGAGAGAGGCAGCCCAAAGGTGACCCACATCTCAGCTGTGGACAGAAACATATCTTTTGGGAACGAGACCTCAAGATAAAGACAAGAAGGTCGTGCCCATATACTTCCTCATAGGACAAACATTAGGCCTAATGAAGCTTAGACAGATGTCAGTCACCCTGGCTGGTGAATATGACCTCCACACCCATCAGTTCCTAAAAAAAACTCTTTGTTCTTTCTGTGCACCATTGATATGGGATCACCTAAGTGACTACTTGTACTTTTAGTAGTTCATCATGGCTGTTAGGTACACCATACCCACATGGGTACTGCTTTATAAAATTTCCTTGTAGAGTAGGGTCTTCAGCTACCTATTCAGGACCCCACCTGCCTCTCAGGAGCTATATCTCTTCCACTCATTAAATACTTCCTGCTCTTAATCTCCACTGTTCCCAGAAGTCATTCTTTATAATTTTCAGAGAACACTAACTTGGAGTATCAGATATCTAACAGATTGGGAGATAAATTTTCATTTTTCACCTCCTGTATCATACTTAGTAATACCATCATCCAAAGGAACACTGGGAACAGACCAGGATATCTTAATTACATTAAAAATAATTCAGAATTTCAAAACAAGGTAGGAAATCAACAACAGTTTTTATATTGCATATTGTTATTTTCAAAGTAGTTGTTCAGATTATCAGATATTAGCATGCAAAATTGCAAAAAGCACTAACTGTTCCTTTCAATAAACTAAAATTTACCGGGTATATATATCTATATATATATCTATATATATATCTATATATAGATATATATATGTATATATATATTTCTTGTTTTTTTCTTTTCTTTGCCCCATCCCAGTTATGCTTTCCTTTGAGCAGTTTCTTTTCCTTCACAGTATCTATAGTAGCTTTCAGATATTATTTACTCTTTCAGTTTCTTAGAGTAGGAGACAACACAATGGAAGATTCTCTTCAATGTTCTATTTCAGGGGCACTTCTAATATATTAATTAAATATTATGATATATTTATTCTAAGATAAAAATTTATTGTACTTATGTGTGCTCTTCAGAGAAAGAGGGCTTAGATTTGGGATTTAAAGAAAGCTTCTCTTTTTCATGGGAGCAGGACCATTCCTTACCATTTGTTTCTGTTATTTTAAGCACCTTGAACATTGGATATTCATTGAACAAGTGAATACAATTCCAAAATTTAATTCAAAAATGAAAATAATTACAAAAATAATTACAGAAAGTAATTACAAGAAGATAGGAAAACAGTATATAAGTTTGAACTGCTATACGTTTAGCCAGTCAGGAAATCATTGAGCAATCTGTGTAAAGATAAATTAATAATTTCCTCACTGCAGAACATAAAATGATCAAGCCTAAAATAAGTGAGTATTAACCAAAATACATCTCTGGTCCATCTAGAATTAGCTCAAAATAAAAAGTATTTTTGAAAAACCATTTCACAGGGGCTGGGGAGATAACTAGATGGTCTAAGTGTCTGCCTGGAAAGAGCAAGAACTTGTGTTTGATCCCCTGTACAGCACACTGTGCAGGGTCCAGAGCCCAGGGTGCATTGTGCTGGCCACTGAAACTGGGCATGGTTGCACATGTCTGTAGTCCCAGCTGAGGAGACCGAGACAGGGGATCACCATGAATCCAAGCAGCATAGGAAGACCCTGTACCAAATAAATAAATGATTTTGTTTTAAAAATTGTGTCACGAAAGAGCTAATTGAGCTAAAACAGTGAGGGAAGGAAAGGCCTGGCATAATAAAGGACACTAAATAGAGATGCAAAGCATGAGAAAATGGTATAGTGTCTACCCCTATTTTTCCAAACTATGAAAGTTTTTAATTTAATAATTTAATAATTCAAAAATTATTTCTAATAAAATGTCTTACATGAAATTTCATTTTAAATTTCATAGGTTCTTTTTAATAATCTTAGAAGGACCTTCAGCAATAGTTTAATGGGTTAGGAATCATATCTAATACAAATGGCCCATCACGCATGAGAAGATGTGCAATATCACCACTCCTGATCTTAAAACTATAAAGAAAAGGAGGTGATACATCTAGAAAGTGAGCACTTGGTATAAACATTTATGTGATAACACAATAAATGCCCCAGAAATGGGAAATCTTACAGAAATAACTTTTTTAGTTATATATTCAATAAACTTATGTTAGTTTCTATTAAATTCTAGTTAGTAACAAGTAACTGCTCACTACAGTATTTTTTTTTTAAAAATGCTGGAAACATAATAAAAGAAGATGTTGAACTCTCCACACTCTTTTTTAGTTCATTTGCTCGGTATTCCTTTTGGCTTTTTCCTGACACTGGAACTCATTGGAACAGGACAAGTAAATGTAGACACCTGGCGATTGGAGCGCACTGGAGTCAGACGCTTCAGGGCTGCACACTGGGGACAGTGGAAACAGTTGTGAAGAGCACCTAGCCCAGTCATTCCCAACCCATAGAACCTCACACTTCTTTTCATAACAAATATTTAGCAGCAGTTCCCCTTTGCAATTGAAATCCAAAGTTAATACATATAATGCACTGGCACACAATTTTAAATACTGTACTGAAGAGGAGACTGATTAATAAATTAATTTCAAACAAAATAACATAACATGCATTCTAAAATGAAGGTGTATTAATGCAACTATCACCAAGAAACAAAAACAGTGGGGAATGGTAGTAACTTGTGCCTGTAGCACTAGCGCTCAGAGACTCAGGTAGGAATATCTAAAGCTCAAGCCCAGCCTAGGCAATTAAGGGACTTAGTAAAACTTTGTCTCAAGATAAAATAATAACTAAACAAAATAAAATTAAAGGGCTCATTTTAAAGGCCTAAGGATGTAGCTTCAAACCCAGTCTCTCTCTCTGTCTCTCTGTCTCTGTGTCACTCTCTTTGTCTCTGTCTCTCTCTGTCTCTGTCTCTGTCTCTCTGTCTGTCTGTCTCTCTCTCTCACTCTCTCTCTCTCTCTCTCTTTCTCTCTCACATACACATACACACATACACACAACAAAGTAGTCAGGCACTTAAACTCTGCATAAATTACCAAAACTGCCACTGCTACAAATGCAAACTGACACAACACTATTAGGGACACAAATTCAATCAGGAGAATGCTGCTGGAACAACATCTTTTGTGAACATGATGAACATTTCATGGTGAAGAACTCTTTCAAAGTCCCAAAGCAAGCAAGTTAAAATTTTCTCCCCAGGTACACATACTGATTCCTATAAAATATAACTTGGTTGTATAGTGGTAAGCATAGCTGCCTTCCTATAAAATATAACATCTGTTATATTTCTTACCTGTACTTCATAAAACAGTACAGAAAACACAATGTTGTGTATGTAAAAGGACTTAAGCACTAAGCTCAGAAAATCATAGCAGGTTTTATCTGTTGATATGAATATTCAGTGGGACATTCATAAGCCATGCTACTTGAAGGATAACTTTTGTGATATAAAAACTTTTACCTATTTCCCAACATTAGGCACTTCTGATTTCCTCCATATAAATATGATCTGAGCTTCTCAAATCATTTCTACAGTTAAAAACTTCCCCACAGATTTTCAAAATGCCCGCAGGACAGTGAAAACACTGATATAGACCAGCCTTCACTCAACAGGAAAGGAAGTCGGAGCTGGTACTTTTGCATGGTTGTATAGTTAGTGAAAGACCAAACCAGATCAGAATTCGCATAAAGTTCTTCTCACTGTGCTGTACTGCATCTCTTCTCTCCTTCAGTCTCTGGTCTTCAATCTGTGAATTAGAACTTTCCCATACTCCATCAATACTAAATAACAAAAATTGCAGCTTCTCCCCAAAACTTTATCTTTTCCCTTCAGATCCATAGCCGTAAGAACCAGAAGCTTTCCTTCTGACATTCCCTGATAATCAGCTTTTGGAAACAACTGTCTTTTACTGCCTGTAGATTACCCCCAAGCAAAATCTGCTAAAATTCTCAGGGATTCTCACCTTAAATCAAGAAGAAATTAGGGTTCTTTCAAACAATATACCTTTATACATTATATGTAGACTTTTCTCTACTAGAAGAAAACAAGTCAAAAGATCTCAAGCTTCCTCATAACAGTCTCTGATACTGTTATGTTTTGTGTGTATTTGTTCCCCCAAAGCTTCATGCAGTCATTAAAGCACAGTTCTACAGGTTGTGATTGATTCATGATTCAAGGCTGGAATTATGGGTCCAAGTACTGCTGGGATTATGAGTCTAAGTCCTGCTGGTGTTGTGTGTCTGAGAGCCACACATGAGTGCCTGGGGCACATAGAGAACATAAGAGAGACAGAGAGACAGAATTGGTCTTTGTCGCCATTGTTGCCACTATGTCTCCATTTTGTTCTCTGCTCTTTGCCACCACCATAAACTGCTGCCTCTGCCATGTGCCACTTTGCCTTGGAGCCCACTGAGTGTGGACTGAAACCTCCAGTAACTGTGAGCTAAGTAAACCTTTCCTTCCCCAAGTTTGCATGTCGAGTAGTTGTCCCAGCAATGAGAGAAGAGTAACTGAGACAGATCCCAATGGTTTTATGTTGTTTCATCCAACATGATGTAGAATTAGTTCTAAATCTTCTAGAAAGTTAGACAGAGCAAAATATAAGTAAGGATTGCCTCTCAACTGATACTGACACAAGTCCAAATGCCACTTCAGCTATAGATGTGAATGTAATTTTTAGTACACAGTCAACTGGGCAACTGTCCTGATTTAAACATGAAGCATCCTATGACTCACATACTGAACACTTGATCCCCAAGTCAGCAATGTTTAGGGATTGATTGGGCCTGAAAAGGTAATTGGATCGTGAGGGTGCTGATGTCACCGATGGGTTAATCTAATGAATAGTTCACAGCTGAACCAGTTGTCAGAAGATAGGCCCCATTAGAGGAAGTAGACGACTGTGGTGTGCCTTTCACAGATCTATGCTGTCTGAAGGCCCTCCCCCTCTGGCTCTTCTGTTCTCTCTGCTTCTGGGATGCTGTGAGGTGAGCAACTTCACTCTGCTCTGGCCTTCCACCACAGCGCTGCTGGTCTCGGAGCCTAAAAACCATGAACTGAGTCCTCTGAAAACACAAGCCAAATAACTTCAAATTGTGCACCTCAAATATTTTGGTGACAGCAGTGAAATCAGACTAATACAGTCACTTTAGGAAACACTTCATCTCTCATTATAATGTTTTGATATTATATTAGGTAATGTGTGCTCCAACTAGCCTCCTAGTGATAGAAATGTTTACTGAAAACCAAGCCTTTCTTATTCCACATACTCCTTATATATATTCTACTGTTGGACTAGATAAAGCTACTATGCATCTCAGTTTTCTTTTATGAATTTTTGGAGCTAAGTCAATCTTTTGTGCATGAAGGGTTTCCAGGGAAATTTTCTTAATATTATCATTCATTGCATTGATAGAATCCCTAAACAAGCTGTCAAAATAAGAAAAAGCTTTTATCTCCAATGATTCTGTAGACAACCTCAGATAAATTAGGCATAAATCCTGTCCCAGAAGATAATTAAAACTGTCCAATTGGAGGTTCATGAAGTTATTTCTGAAATAATATCTCATGTAAAATGTAACATGCTTCTCAGAAAAAAAATATTTTTGTTATATTTTAAGCCCTTAAAACTTATAACTTGCTAGGGATTTCAGTTAGATGACTCTTAACAGAAAGTCAGTTGTAATTTTAAAAAGAACTAATATTCAGTGAAAAAAATCAAAAGGCATTTTGTTCATCAAAGATTAAGTGCTTCACAGGTACCAGAGAATGAAAAATTGGAAGATTAATTCCCTTTAAAATATGGACTTTTGAACTAAACAATGAACAAAATACATGATTCTAGCTTTTGAACTAGGCTACATTTATTAATCTCCAAATGAAGAGAAAATGCCTTTGTAAAACACAAAAATACTTTTATTTTCCTTCCTTTTTCATTACATTTCATGTGCTTCAACCACCACTTTAACAATGGTAATACACACTGCAATAATCCCTGCACTAGCCAAACCTATCTCTTTATCATTAAAACAAAGAGTTATCAAAACATTTTCCTACCAAATAGAAGAATACAAGAAAAGGACACTTGCTATATTCAGAAGTATTTACAATATAATCATTCCCCTAGTAAAATTTAATAACTGAAATAATGATGGATGAAGATATAGTAGCACAGGTCAGGTCTCTAACTTACATTTGCATGAGTGACTTCATCTCACCCACAGCCGTCTCTATTCAGAGTGCTTGCAAGCACACAAACCTCATCTCTACTTTAATAGGAATTTGAGCTTTTTCCTGCATTCTTGCCTCGGGTTACTGCAACAGTCATCCTCCAGTCAGTATCTGGGATTCAGTCTAATTTCTATACAAGCTCTCTCCTCCTCCTCTCCCTTCCCCGTCTTTCTGCCTCCTTCTCTCTCTTTCCTCTTTCACTTTCACACCAGGGACTGCAAAGACATATCCCAGTGCACATGAATTTCTAACACCATGGAGGAGTCTTTTACCTGCTCTGGGAAATTTATTATCCATTTCCTATGGGGCTTATCATTTTAAAAAGTGAAAAATAATTATTAAAGTTGGCACCAAAAACAATTCTAAAGTAGAAGTTTGTATCACCATTTATGGCTCCTTGTTATTCTTCAGTATATTTTTAAACTGACAATATGAGTATAACCATGTTTTCATCATGATCATCCAACATTACTTGTATATGTATGGTTTATCATGAACACACACTCCCACTGCTGCTACACACCTTAACCAACTGGGTAAAGTCCAGGAACAGCTTGCATGTTGCATTAAGACCTGTCTCCAGTTCTCAAAATGTCTACGTTTCTCTGCTGACAATAATGCCCATTATCCCAATGTGCCTGCCTAGGGTTTCTCTCCAGCTGTGAGAGACATATGCCTGAGTCCCAAGGTTGATCTTGCCCACTGCTCAATTCTAGTGCATCATCTGGCAGGATTCTTTATGTGCCATGCTTAAAGATACACTGCCAATGAGATGTACCCTTTTGTAAAGTAACAGAGTGAGGAAGCCCAACTGCTAATTTTATTCATTAGCCATGCCTACAAAATGGTGCTGATTAGGAATAAACTATCATAGGGAAAAAAAGAGGATAAAAATACCCACAAAGTAGCATTTAGAACAGAAAGCACAATTTGCTAAACTAGAAAATAAATAGCACTGGTAATCACAAAACTGTATTATTGCTATTGATTTTCTAAAATTAATACAATACACATGTATCTTGGAAAGCAATTTTAGGAGTATATCGCTAAACTGTATTGTTCCACTTAAAAGAACATCTGTATACTAACTCTGTGTCAAGTGAATAACAGTATAAAGTTAGTTAATGAAGCTTCAAAAAAATTGACCCAATAGTATAGGAAAGGAAAAGAAAACTGTTTTTCATCTATTTAATTCAGCCACTGAGTCTTGATTACCAAGTCAAAGTTATTACAGCGTTTCCCTAGAATCTGATTAGCCTGGAGCTCATTTAGTAAAAAGATAAAATTTCTTTTCATTGTTTCTATAAAAATTTTATGGGTCACCTAATAATAGTAACTCCACTCTAAATTTTAGTCAAAAGGGTAATCTTCATTTAACAAAATAAAATAAGAATTAGAAGAAAGAGATAGCACAATTCTACAGTGAAAAATTCATTTATTTTCATCCAGCATTTGCTTATTTCATTGTTTGTTTTCTGGGCTATCCACCTCATCACTTTAAGGTGAGGAATCACTTGCCCATGGCCACTTTGGATCCTGAGGACTGTCATTTATTTATATGCAACTTTCCTGCGTCATACCCTAACTCTTAACCTTCTTGGTTCTCTAAACAAATTTCACTAGTGTTCTAACACTCAATTTGAGAGCTTAAGAGACTATATTAATTGGCATATGTTTGAGCAGATTCCTATAAGCAGAGACTCAAAAATATGTTTCATGGATACATAAACTGTCAGAGGTGGAAGGAATTTTAAAAGATTCTTAATCCAGACACTTTACTAATACACAAATATCTAACCTTAAAATATCTCCAATAGGGTTAGTCCACTTTCTTTCACCTTCTGGATGTGTTTGATGACACAAAATTGAAAAATGCAATTACCAAATCTTCAGCTAAGCCATCCCATGCATCTTAGAGCCCATTCCAGTTCCCAAAAAAAGTAAATGATTTATTATTTCCAACAGGTCTTCAAATATTTTTTTTCTTTTCTATTTTAAAGAAAATAAAAAACATACAAAATTTCCAAAAAAGAAAAAGAAAGATGACAGGAAATTAAAAATGGCTGCCATATTATATATTTTTATCTTCAAAGAAGCTGCTCAGATTATCAGATATAAGCACACAAAATTGGTCAAATAATAGAAGCAGCTCTCCTTGCTTCAGTGCGCCATGAGTGCGTGCTCTCACCTCCAACCTCACCATGTCTTCTCACAAGACTTTCAGAATCAAATGATTCCTGGCTAAGAAGTGAAAGCAGAATCACCCCAGTCCTCAGCAAATTTGTGTGAAGACCGGTAATAAAATCAGGTACAGTGCCAAGAGGAGACACTGGAGGAAGACCAAGCTAGGGCTGAAAGGAGTTGTATATGAGCTGCAACACATTTACCTTCTGGGAGGTCACAAGACGATGTCCTCTTTTAATCATGGTCAGGACAATACTGAACAAAGTTTTAAAAATAACCAATACCTGGACAGTGGAATATACTTAATCGGGAATCTTATATTTTCTGTGATCAGTACTATTAAATCAATAAATTTTTGAAATTTATAAAAAGAACAAATAATAGAAGCATTACTATTCCTTTCAATGAATAAATAGAAAGAAATTATTTTAGCTATTTTGTGTGCATATGTATATATATTTTTCCTTCCTTCTTTTCTGCTTTCCCTCATCCCAACTGTTGTTTCCTTTTGAGCAGTTTCTTTCCTTTTCATAATATCAATGGCAGCTGTTACAGTTCATTTACTTTTTCCATGCCTTACTAGAGAGGTAATATGATGTTTACACATGTGAGTCTGATTCATTTTAATAATGAGTGAGGCCTCCCATCCATTTACCTACAAAACTCTTGAATTTATCTTTCTTTATTGCTGAGCAAAAATACATTGTATAAAGATACCACATCTATTTTTATCCATTCCTTAGTCGATGGTCATTTTGGTTATTTCCAAGATTTAACTATGACAAATTGCTGCTATGAACATCGGGGCATATATATCATTGTAATATGATGTTGTCAAGTCTTCTGAGAAAATATCCAGAAGGATAATAGCTGGATTGAATGAGACCTCCAATCCCAGTTTTTTGAGGAATCCCCACACTGATTTCCACAGTGGTTGTACAAGTCTCACTCCCACCAAGAGTGAAGAAGTATTCCTTTTTTCCCAGAGCTCTAGCATCATTTGTTATCGGTTTATTTTTCGATGATAATCATTCTTTCTGGGGTGATGGAATTTCTTCGTAACTGACTTAAAACAGTACTATGGACTATTGTGATAAAATCAGCATGGTACTAGCAAAAAAAAAAAAAAAAAGACCTGAGGATCAATGGAACAGATAAGAAAATGCAGATACAACTATAAACATACTCAACCACCTTATCTCTGACAAATTGATGAAATACGTTCACTTGGAAGAAAGCCTATTTAACAAATGGTGCTGGGAAAACTGGCTTTCCACATGCCAAAAACTAAAACTAGACCCAGACCTATCACCATGCACTAAATTAAAGTCAAATTGGATGAAAAATCTAAATACTTGAACAGGAACACTAAATCTACTGGAAGAGAAAGTAGGTAGAAATCTTGAACACATACAGGTAGGCAGAGAATTCATGAACAAAAACCAAACTGTATGGCAAATACTTCAAAGAATCAAGAGCTGAGATCTCATCTCATTGAAAAGATTTTGCACATCAAAAAAAGCACCAACAGAGTAAAAAGAAAACACACAAATTGGGAAAAAATTTTAGCCAACTGTCTCTCAGACAAAGGACTTATATCTAGAATATATAAAGAATTTTTAAAAAATAAAAATTTAAAAACTCAATCCAAAGATGAGCATCTGAGATAAATACACACTTTTCAGATGAAGAAATAAAAATGGCAAATAAATACATGGAAAAATTGTTCAGCATCATTAATCATTCAAGAAATTCATATTAAAGGCTTTCAAATACTTAAAGACAGCAATCTTATTTATATTTAGTCTTTTCTCCATTATTTGAAATATCCAGTTTTTTCCCAAACCTTTATAGGATACGAGTTGAAGTGTCCACATCTAAACACTACCTCTTTAGGGATTAAGTAGGAATGAGGTGCTACACAGAACCAAGGGGCAGTGACCACCCTGTGGTAACTATATGTAAACTAATCCTTGAGGAACTAGGTCTAGGATGGCAGAAGCAGGATTAATAAGAATTGGGGCCTGATGCATAACCAGACAGACACAGGTGCAGACAAATGACACTCAGAAGGGTAGCCTGAAATGTATAAGTGTATTGGTGGCTTGTTCTGTGGGCCTGTGAAGGGCTAATCAAAAGCTCCTCATGAAGACAGGTACACACCCCAGAGCCTTGTACTAGATCCTAAAGATCCTCTTCATTATGATTGGCCCACTATCTCAAATGTAACTGACATATGCTTGCATGGCCTGCAAGGGGCTATAAAGCATGACAGCAGAAAAGAAAAGCAATACAAGTTACTTAAATGATCAACCTTAAGCACAGTTTTTCTTTGGTAATATAAAAAGCATACAAGTTTAAACATAAACAAAATCTTACAGAAAAAAATAAATGTGAGTGTGTACCAGAGAGACAACCATCTCCTCAGACTGCTCCATAGCAATTAAATTAACAGTAGTTTAAAACTAGAAACCATTCAGATAACCTAAACAGTATATGGTTAAACAAATTCATTTTGTTATCTAATCATACAGTGAAAATCTATTCAGCAAAAAAAAAAAAAAAAAATCAATGAACTATTAAAGCCCAGAGAACATGGTTAACTATTGAGAATATCATGGTCAACTAGAGATGTTAGACATGTAAAATTATATACTGTAGGATTACAGATATGTGAAATTTCAGAAAATTCTAATTTGTAATGGGAGAAATAAATGGGAAATTATTTAGCACCACAGAGAGGATTGAACAAACTGCATGTGAGTATAGGAATCTTTTCTGGGGGTGATAAAGATGTTCAAGCGATTATGATGAGGGTTAAATGAATGTAGCCATTTTTCATCATTCATTGAACTATGCATTTAAAATGGTACATTTCATTCCATGTTTGTAATGGTTGATATATTGTGTCAACCCAAGAAGTCTAGAAGTGTAATTAAGCTAATGTAGCAGTTCCACATCCAAGGGTTTAAAGGAGAAGCCCTAACTGCTCTGTGTTGTTGTTGAGAAGCTTAACTAAGTGACTTCACAGAAGGCCAGAGTCTTCACTTTGTAAACATCCTGCCTGTGCAAGAAGAGGAATGGAGATGGTGTGAGTGCTACACACACCTAGGTAGCCTACATATAATATAAAGAAGGAAATGAGGCTTTCTCCCCACCCCATCCCTGGCCTTTTTTGTTCTTATTGTTTTGCTTTCTCTGATGCTCAAACTCTAACCCCTCTGCCATAACACCATGCGCTGGAGCCAGCTGATTACAGATTGAAACCTCCACAAACTGAGTAAACAAACATTTCCCTCTTTAATTTGGGTTTCTGGTATTTTGTCTCAGCAACTGGAGATATCTAACAAAATAACCAAGACAACTTTTTTTTAATGTATTAGACGGCTAGGAGATAGCTCAGCAGTCTAAGTGCCTGCCTCGTAAGCACAAGGACCCAGGTTCAAATCCTGGGCATGTTGTGCCAGCCACCAATACTGAGCATGGTGGCACAAGCCTGCAATCCAAGCGCTGGGGAGTTGAGACAGGAGGATCACTAATAGTCTGAGCAGTGTAGCAAGACCCTGTACCAAATAAATAAGTAAAAGCTTCTGGTTTTGTTTTTGGAGCAGGGTCTCACAATGCAGTTCCAACTCATAGTGATCCTACTGTTTTCAGCCTCCCAAGTGCTGAAATTACAGATGTGTGCCTCCATGCCAGGACTCAGGCACCAGCTGAGTGCATCAGGAAGCAGGACTGGCACAGGTGCCAAGGTTCAAACTTTGGCCCCTGCTCTTGCTTCAGCAGGTACTTAGTCTGCTGAGCTATCTCACCAGCCCTAATAAATAAAAAAAATTTAATAAAATGTATAAGGAAACCTCAATGAAGTCAGTTCAAAAAAAAAAAAAAAGCATATCAGAAAACTACTTAGTGTCTTCTAGTACATTGAAGATATAAAAGGCCAACAGGCAGTTATTTTATTAAATTTTGTTGATAGAGCTTTGGGGATACTGTAGCCCCGATGTTTTCCAAAATGTACTAAAGGATGTATCTTCGATTGCCCCAAGTCTAGTGAAAAAGCCTAACCAAGACTACTCGGAAAACCTCATAACTGCTGCTGCGGAGTGCTTGAGACACTGAACTATCTGCATACTCTTGAGAAATCCAAAGTCACAAACTAGCCACCCCTGGTGGCTGAGCAAAGGAGAGGCAGCAGTTTGATTTTTTTTTAATTAATTTTTTATTTTATTGAAGTGCAAATATCAATCAGACAGCTTCAATACACCTTAACAAGACAGATTCGATAAATCAATACATTGCAAACTGTTTCCATAATGTTTTGGTATCGTACAAGGTGCATACATGATATTATACTTACAGACATTATTATAGGAGATATCTCTTATCAGTAAATTAAGAGTGTAAGCTGTTTACTTATCTTATTTTTATACCTGAATTATATCAAAAATTCAATAATTGTTTTCCTAGTGGATGACCATAGTACTAGAAGCCGACATAATATCCTGTCCAACCACCATTAGTGCAAATCTTGCCTCTCATAGGATTATGTAGAAGCACAGCGTTATCTATCCCAACTGTACTGTCTATACACACACATCATGATTTTTTCTTTCTATACCCCTTCCTTTGTCTACACCTGTCAAAGGTGGGCACTCCATTGTCATTCAACTAACTTAGGTGCTTGAACTCAACAACACAATCCAACACAGTCCAGCATTCCACAACAATAGTGACTTATTCAAAGAACTTGTCAACCATAGCCATTTACAGCTCAGCTTAATATTATGGCCCCGCGATGTATACTTCATTTTTATACTTTTCTGCTGGATGGTTAAGACCTACATAGAGCAAGACTTATATAGCAACACATGTACTTTATATTTCTTATGTGGTC
>PVKA01042226.1:0-17530 GCA_004027165.1 Ctenomys sociabilis
CTGAGCCACCTTCCCGGCAAAAAAAAAATTTTTTTTTTTTTTTTTGTCTTTTTGAGACAGGGTCTCACCATGCAGTTCAGGCTGGCCTTAAGCTCACTTTGTAGCTCAGGCTGGTCTCAAACTCACAACAATCCTCCTGCCTCAGCCTCCCTAGTGCTGGGATTACAGGCCTGCGCCACCATGCCCGGCTTAAAAAAATTTTTTTTTTAATTTGTAATTATAAATAGACTAGTCAGATTTTGTTATTTGTCAATAAGCAGAGATCTCATCAGAAAATTTTGGCAGGAATAAAATCTTTGTTTCTAATTAATATGTATGCTTTATATTTTTTGTCCTACTTCTAGTAAAATTTAGCTCAGTTATCTTTATATATTTTACCATCTACTTAGATCATAGATTTCCATTTTGTCAGTTCCTTCAATAGGCCCCAGGTTGGATCTGGCCTCCTGTTTGTTAACCTCTTCAGATCTGGCTTCATGGTATAGCCTGACAGTGCACTCTGGTATCCAAACAGGTCATTCAGCATTCTCTGGAAAAACACAAGCATACCCCTCCCCCAGATTAGTGGTGGACTGGGTCCCTTTCATTGTCCAGTATGGAGATCTCTCCACAGGACCTGTAGGGCCCAAATGAGGTTACATCGCCATTCTGTTCTGTACGCGCAGCCTTAGTGCATCAGCTAACCATGTCAGCTAAATTACTGCCTAATGAACTAATGCTGTGAACCTTTGCCCCACTAGGGCCTGTAATCCCTGTTCCTAAAACAAAGAAGACATAAAAACCTCAAGTGGGGTCATAAACCTCAGGCCTAGCTTGGGAAAACATTTAATCTCTGGCCTGGGGACACTCTTGTCACTTTACACAAGTAAACCCACCAGTTCTCGGAATGCAGCTAAAACCACAGAGTTAGCTAGTAGTTGCCCTTTGGCCTACCCTCTTAGTTACCCTAAAAAGTCATATATTCTCAAACCCCTCCTCCCTTTGTCTTTGGGCTTAAAACCCAGCCCACGGTCAGCTCAGGGGTTTCTGTTCCTGCACATTCAGTGAGCTCCATGCATGCATGGAAAATAAAATCCCTTTGCTTTTGCATGAGAGGACGTCTCTTGGAGTCTTTCTTCACGCGGTGGGCTTCTCAGACCTAACAGACTCTTCCTAACGTCTTCGCATGTATTTGATGGAATTGGCTTTCTGCTGCCATACTTCCACCTTTTGTAGAATTTAAAAAGTTAACAGTGGGGGCTGGGAAGATAGCTCAATAGAATAAACACCTGCCTGATGCTTCAGGTACTCTTCTCTCCTTGCTGGGCCAAATACCTATCACCCAAAATGAAGGAAGGAAAGGTTTATTTAGCTCACAGTTACTGTGGGTTTCAGTCCATACTCGGCTGGCCCCAAGGCAGAGGGGCACATGGCAGAGAGCAGCAGTTCAGGACGGGAAACAACAACAATGCAACAGAGAGCAATGGCTAAAGACAGCCTGTCTCTCTGTCTGTTATATTACATGCAGGCTCTTGGCCCCAGGCTGGAGGAAGTACTCATACCCATAAACCCAATAGTACTGGACCCATAATCCTAGTCTCGGATCACACATAATCCCAGTGCATTGAGAGTTAATCACAAACTCTAAAAGTCCCCACCCCACTGTAATGGGTTAACTCACATTTTAGGCTATAAATGTAAATCTTGTGCTTTCTGTTGTAAATATATCACCCACTGTACTAGGTTGCTTAGTAAATAGGGCTGTTAAGGACACAAAAGGTGCTTTAACTTCTTGTAACTTCTGGGCCATGCAAGGCAGCCTGCAGGTACTCAGGTGCAAATTTACTAGAAACTGAAACAAAAGCCCCAGGAAACTTAGTTTGAGTAGTGGTCACAATGACTCTGAAAGCATTGTTTTGTGTCAGACAATGAACTTGTTTATCAGACTCAGTGTGGTTCCAAGTGTAAAACCCCTCCCTGCTTCCTGGGCAAGCTGCCTCTTCCGTCCTCTTCTGCATGAAAGCTGATCCGAGACCCTGAGCTCAGTAATAAACGGCTTTCTAAATTCCAATCTGGCTGATCTAGTTCCTATTCTGAGCGACCCATAACACCCATGACTACATCAGGCTTTGGGGGGACAATAGAAATCATAACACCTGGCAAGTGCAAGGGCCTGAGTTCAATCCCCAGTCCTGCAAAAACAAAAAGTAAAGTAAAAAGTTAACAGTGTGTTATACATGAAACCGTTTAAGCATTTCCGGGCCCAGTCTAATGAGACTGCTTGGGGCAGAAGCATCCTGGTGAAAAGTGGCACGAGACGCAGAAGCTCGCTGAACAGCATCGCAGGGAGTGACGGTTCTGTGTGGAGTATGTGGCACACGTAGCCATCATAAGGCGCCCCGAGACTGCCAAAGAACCCCGGTGGGCATATAATGAAACACGTGGGCAAAGATGAGTCAACTCTACAGAGCTGAGCGTTAGAAAGAGCCTGATTAACTTGCTATCCAAGGCAGCCTTAGCCTCTGGGGTAAGTGTTCTTTAGAATTTGGGGCGAGGGGTGAGTCTTCCTGGAGGTTGGCTTAAGGGCTGGGCGGAGCCAGTTAATGTTACCAAATAGAGTCTATAAGTCATTTAGGGTGGCGAGATGTCTAACCTGGATCTGAACAGTTCAGGGCACAATTTGCCTGTTGAATAAGATGTCCCAAATGTGAAAAGGGTGCCACGGTTTGCATGTTTTCAGGGACTATTGTTGTTAGAGAGAAATATTATAGGCAGCCAGATAGGGCTAGGCCCTCGAAGGAGATGGTGATACAGGGAAGTAAAACCCCCAACCTGACCTGCATGAGTTCGTGTTCTCTAAAACCGAAGAATGAATTTTAGGAACAAATGGAAGTTGAGGAAAAATCTTTATTGGACAGAAAAGCTTCTGTTGGAGAGGGACAGAAGGGGGCCCTGAGTGGGTTGGCCCGGAAGCTGCCTCTTTCTGGATATTTTTATAAGGCAAAACCATGTGGGACTGAGGTAGAGAAGAGGTCTCACTTAGGCGGAGGTGGGGTGGGACAAAACTATGGTCAACCAATGGGACTGCAAGCACCATTGCCCAGGTAAAGTTGCTTAGGCCCAGGACCAAATGGAGAAGCCAGTCGCGTAGTAAGCGGGCATGAATAGGGGACAGGGCCTCTTCCCCTTGGGGTCGGGCTAGTGACTCACTTGGGTCTTTTCAGGTGATCGCTACCTATTTAGAATGTCAATCCCAGGTACTGCTCTTTTAACATTTGCTTGGTCTTTAGGTCTGGTTCACTGCAGGAGCCTCAGTCCCTGTCCCTCTAATAGTTGTCTTTGTCCACTGGGTTAACTCCTTCTAGAGCCTGGCCCTGACTGTCTATAATACTTCCAGCTAACTCAGCTGCCTGCAACAATAACAAAGAAGACAAGATACCTTACAATTTTTGGAAGGATGGATCCTCCCACCCTGGCCAGACCTAAAGACTAAAGATCAAACAAATGTTGGCTTCCCTAAGGACTGGCACCCGAGACTGTCATCACCTGAGGGAGCCAGGAGGAGTCGTTAATCTCACTGCAACCAGCTGGCTACCAGGTAACACAGATGAAGTCCTGTTCCACATACATGCCTGCTTGCTGCCTGACTCCCTTCCTCATTTGGTCTTGGATTTATTTATTTTTTATGTTTGGTAACCCTTTTTTTTTTGGTGGTACCGGGGATTGAGTTCAGGCCCTTGCACTTGCCAGGGAAGTGCTTATTCCACCGAGCCATCTCCCTGGCCTCTGGTCCTGGATTTAATCAATTTTATCTGAGCAATGGTGCTTCTAATCTCATTGGTGGATCAGTTTTGTCCCACCTCATGCCCACCTAAGTGAGTTCCTATGTCTTCTCCACCACCTTAGACCTGCCTCACTGCATGGTTTTCCTCTATAAGTGCCTGGAAGAGATAGTTTCCTGGGGACCACCCGCTCGGGGCCCCCCTCTTGTCCCTCTCAGACAGGAGCTTTCTTTCCTTAAATAAATATATTTTTCAAGGGCTGGGGAGATGGCTCAGTGGAATAAGCACTTCCCTGGCAAGCACAAGGGCCTGAGTTCAATCCCCGGTTCTGCCAAAAAAAAAAAAAAATAAAAGAAAAAAATAATCAAGCTACTGTTTAAACTGCATTGCTTTTAGGTTGTAGTCCAAGCAACTATATTTGTTCGTAAAATATCAAAGCCCTTTTTTTTTTTAATGCCTATCTTAATTTAGGGCCATAAAATAGGCAATCAACCTTATAAGGAATTAAAGGAAACTTTTTTTTTTTTTGGCGGAACCAGGGATTGAACTCAGGCCCTTGCGCTTACCAGGGAAGCACTTATTCCACTGAGCCATCTCCCTAACCCCTACTCTTTCAATTTCTTACACTAGGGAAATTATCGTGTTTATACATGTGAGTCTGATTTATTCCACTTGAGTATGGTCTCAAGTTGCATCCATTTACCCATAAAAGTCTTGAGTTTATCCTTCTTTATAGCTAAGTAATAATCCATTGTAGAAAAATACCACATTATTTTATCCATTCCTTGGGTTTTCTTTTTCTCTTTGCAGTACTGAGGATCGAATTCTGCATCTGGTGCTTGCCAGGCGGGTGTTTAAGCCATTGAGCTATATCTCCAGCCCCTTCATTTTTTGATTGATGGGCATCTGGGTTGTTTCCAGGATTTAGCTATCACAAATTGCATTGCTATAAACGTGGGTGCGCAGGCACACGCGTGCGCACACACACACACACAAAATGGGCACACATATATAGCTATGGTATGATGTTTTCAGTTCTTCTGGGAAGATGCCCAGAAGGAGAACAGCTGGATCAAAGGAAGGCTCCAATCCTAGTTTTCTGACTAGTCCTCACATTGATTTCCATAGTGGTTGTACCAATCTGCACTCCCACCAACAGTGGAGAAGGGTTTCTTTTCCCCACAGTCCCTCCAGCATTTAGTATTGGCTAATTTCTTGATGATAGCCATTCTCTCTGGGTTAAGATGGAATCTCAGTGGTTTTTTTGTTTTGTTTTGAGGACTGGGGTGTCTTGTTACTGTTCTCTTGTTGCTGGGAAAAATACCCAACACCCAAAATGAAGGAAGAAAAGATTTAGCTCAGAATTACTGGAGGTTTCAGTCCATATTCGGCTCTACCCCAAGGCAGAGGGGCACAAGGCAGAGAGCAGCAGTTCATGGCGTGGAATAGTAACAATGCAACAAAGAGGAATGGCTAAAGAAAGTCTGTCTGTCTTATATTCCATTCAGGCTCTCTGCCCCAGGGTGGGCTGTAGTACTCACACTCATAATTCCAGCAGTACTAAAACCCATAATCCTAGCCTTGGATCACACATAATCCCAGGGGATCACGAGTTAATCATAAACTCTAGAAGTCCCCACCCCATGACTACATGAGGCTTTGGGGGGACAACTTGACATAAACCATAACACGGGGATTGAACTCAGACCCTTGCATTTACTGGGAAAGGGCTTATCCTACTGAGCCATCTCCCTGGCCCTCTCAGTGTTTTTTTTTTTTTTTTTGTCTTTTTGAGACAGGGTTTCACTATGCAGTTCAAGCTGGCCTCAAACTCACTTTGTAGCTCAGGCTGGTCTCAAACTCACAACAATCCTCCTGCCTCAGCCTCCCAAGTGCTGGGATTACAGGCATGTGCCACCATGCCCGGCCCTCTCAGTGTTGTTTTAATTTGCATTTCAGGAATGACCAGTGATGCTGGACAGTTTTTCACATATTTATTTGCCAGTTTTATTTCTTCATCTGAAAAGAGAATATTTGTCTCAGATGCCCATTTTTGATTGGGTCTTTGCATCTGGGGCCTGCTTTTCTTTTTTGTGTTTGAGATAAGGTCGCACTGCACTGCCTACTCTGTAAGCCTTGGTTTTCCTGTCTCAGCCCTGCACCCAGCACCCAGTAGCCCAACCTCAGGTGTCTGCTGGAGGGCTGCCCTCCCACCCACACAGGCCACGATGGTAATGCCTGTTTTCTTCAATTCAGTGTTTGGCATATCTAAGCCACACACCTTGGGGTATTTGCTTTTTGGTTCCCAACATTCTGTGACTTGCTTTGGAGGAGAAAGAAAAGGGGAAGCCAGGAGAGAGGAGAAAGTCAGAGAGAAGTCAAGTTGGTGTGGTGACAATCTGTAATTTCAACACTGGGGAGGCTGAGACAGCAGAATCACCAGAGATTAAGACTCCATTGGCCTACATAGTTCAAGGCCAGACTGTAATAAAAAAATGGTGGGACTGTCTAAAAAAAAAAATCAAAACAGATTTGAGATACAATGGGCGGTCTTTGCACTGGCCTGGCAAATGCAGGACTCAGTTCCATCACGGTACCTTATGCCATGCCATGCCAGCTGCGAAACTGGGGGTGGGAGGGCATACACCTGTAATCGCAGCACGGAGGTGGCTGAGACAGGAGGATCACTGCAAGTATGAGCTGCAGAGAAACAAACACCTTGTACCAAACGAATAAATAAATAATTAAAAACAAAACAAAACAAAACAACAAAATGCACCATAGGCCTTTACTCACCCAAGGTCAGTATCACCAGCCTTGCCAAGGCCCTTGAGGAAGGGCACATTTATATTTAAATGAATTTTCAAGAAGTTTCTAGGGGCCAGGGAGATGGCTTAGTGGAATAAGTACTTCCCCAGGGCCTGAGTTCAATCACCAGTTCCACCAAAAAAACAAAAACCACGAAGTTTGTGGAATAAACAGTAAATTTCCTGTAAGTGCTGGTGAACTGATAAGGCGAAGGCTTGGCAGGAAGCTCAAGTGCCCTCAAGACAGGGCATTTGCCTAGTGCGCAGGAGGCCGTGGGTTTGACCTGTCAAACAGCACAAAAAGCCAAACAAATCTAAATGGATAAATAAAAAAATAAACCTGGGCGGTTTGGCACATACCTGTAATCCAACGATTTAGAAGGTTGAGGCAGGAGGATTATAACTTTTTTTCTTTTTTGTCTTTTTGAGACAGGGTCTCACTATGCAGTCCAGGCTGGCCTTAAGCTCACTTTGTAGCTCAGGCTGGTCTCGAACTCACAACAATCCTCCTGCCTCAGCCTCCCAAGTGCTGGGATTACAGGCATGCGCCACCACGCCCAGTTGAGAATTATAAATTTAAGGCCCAGGCCAGCAATTAAGTGAGGCTCTGTCACAAAAACAAAGATAACTAAAGAGAATGAATGTGTCTGGGTGGAAAAGTCCTGGGCACCAAAAAGGGAACAAAAGGAAAGTGAAGATGTGCGCGCCCGGCAGGGCTCAGTGTAGGGAGGGGCGGCGGGTTGGGCTCAGGCTGAACCTGGGCGGGGCAGCATCACTCAGCAGCCCCCCAGTGGTCTTGCTGCAGGAGGACCTCGCCCGGTGCCTGGACCGAGGCTTCGTCAAGATGGGGTAGCAGGGGCCAGGGAGATGGCTCAGTGGAATAAGCGCTTTCCTGGCAAGCGGAAGGGCTTGAGTTCAACCCCCGGTTCCACAAAGAAAAAAAAAAATGGGTTAGCAACAGCGGGGCATGGTGGTGCCGCCTGTCATGCCAGCACTTGGGAGGCGGAGGCAGGAGGATCATTGAGAGTTCGAAGACAGTCTGGGCTACAAAGTGAGCTCAAGGACAGCCTAAACTGCAGAGCGACACCTTGTCCTAAAAAAGAAAATAGGGCTGGGGACATAGCTCCGTAGAATACGCATGGACCTGAGTTCAATCCCCGGCTCCGCCAAAAAAGAAAAAAAAAAAAAAAAGAATAAAAATAAACACACAAATAGAGTTGCCAGACTGGGACCTCAAAGCAGCTGTGTACTGTGGCCCCAGCAGGATGTGATTCTGTGAGATCTGCGCCTGGGGCTTGAGCGCTCGGAGGGCCTGCCCCCTGGTGGCCGCGCGCTGCCCTGCAGCCCCGCCTGCGAACCTTAGGAATGAAGTGGAGCCGGCTCTCACCAGGGTCTGACCCTAGCCACCATCCCAGGCAGGCCAGGTTGATAGGCCAGCCGGAGGTTCTGATCAGCTTCTCCCAGGTCGCCACTCTGTCTCTCCAGTAATCCTTTAATCTTCCTGGATTGCAGGTGAGGCTATTCCCCCCACCATGGCGATGGAGCCCTGGGTCTTCACCCTTTAATTTTTTTATTTTATTATTTTTTTAATCTTCATTTTGAAACAGGATCTCTTTAAAATGCCTAAACTAGCCGGGTACGGTGGTGCGTGCCTGTAATCCCAGCACTTGGGAAGCTGAGACGGGAGGATTGTTGTGAGTTCGAGACCAGCCTGAGCTACAAAGTGAGTTTGAGGCCAGCTTGAAGTGCACAGTGAGACCCTGTCTCCAAAAAAAGACCAAAAAAAAAAAAAAAAAAAAAAAAAAAAAATGCCTACACTAGGCTTAGAACCGGGGATTGAATTCAGGCCTTGCACTTGCCAGGGAAACGCTTATTCTACTGGGCCATCTCCCGGGCTCCTAGGCTTAATTTTTTAAGCAGGGTTTCTATATGCAGTTCAGGCTGGCCTAGAACTTGGCAGAGCAATCCTCCTGCCTTAGCCTCTGGAGTAATGGGATTACAGGCGTGCACCACCATACTGGGCAGGTGGACCTGAATTTGAGACCCTTCTCCTTCAGCCTCCTAGGGAGCTAGGATTAGAGATCTGTATCACCACGCCCAGCTAAATTGGCCTTCTTGGATTTTTGTTTGTTGTTTCTAACACAAGGTCTGGCTTTGTAGTTCAGGCTGGTCTTGACCTAGATGGCCCCAAAAGACCTATGTTGGCTCATCCTGGGCTACATGGAGAGTTCAAGGCCATTCTAGGCTACATAGCAAGATGGCCTAAGCAATAAGGAGGAAAGACTCGCAGGGGGGCCAGGCTCTACTGGGATAAAGACCTGATCCCTGGCTCCAAGGGTGGGAACAGCATCCACCAGAGTAAGAGGAGCTCAAAGACAGGGAGGATGGGGATGCAAGAGACTGCTCTGGCGCCTTAGTCTGTGGTCACATCTGCAGGTGGCTCCCTGCTGTGGAGCTGCGGGCCTCTTGCTCTGGAATGGTCTTTCTCAGAACAGGACTGTGTGGTTGATATACTGTGTTAGCTTGGGATGTAGAAGCTTGGCATAATCAGCCTGGCGATCCCACGCCCAGGGGCTTGGGGCCCCATGCTGGGGCAGCAGGGCCGGCTCTATAGATGTAAGGAGGGAAGAGAGGCTAGCTAGCTGCCAGAGTTGCTGCCACTCCTCTTTGCTCTTTGCCGCCACTATGAAAGGTTGCTCTCAGGCCGGGGAGATGGCTCAGTGGAATAAGTGCTTCCTGGGCCTTAGTTCAATCCCCAGTTCCACCAAAAAAAAAAAAAAAAAAAAAAAAAAAAAAAAAAAAAAAAAAAAAAAAAAAAAAAAAAAAAAAAAAAAAAAAAAAGAAGGCTGCTCTCTGCCATGTGCCATTCTGCTTCAGAGCCACATGAGTATGGACTGAAATCTCCAATAACTGTGAGCTAGTGGGCCAGGGAGATGGCTCAGTGGGATAAGCCCTTCCCTAGCAAGCGCAAGGGCATGAGCTTAATCCCTGGTTCTGCCAAAACAAACAAAAAAACAAAACTGTGAGCTGAATAAACCTTTCTTTCTTTCATTTTGGATGTCAGGTATTTGCTACAGCAACAAGAGAAGAGTAACTGACACACTGAGCACAGTCTGTAGTCCCAGTGGTACAGGCAGTTAAATTAGAAATTAGGGGCCTGGGAGATGGCTCAGTGGAATAAGCACTTCCCTGGCAAGCACAAGGGCCTGAGTTCAATCCCTGGTTCTGAAAAAAAAAAATTAGAAATTAATACAGTCAGAGAGGGACTGTGCTCAAAGGGGCCAGAAAGAAGTGAGGCAGCAGAGCGGGGACTGGTGGTACTTCTGAAGAGGCTCAAGATAAAGTCACAAGCTGGGCGTGGTGGCACACGCTGGAATCCCAGCACTCCCAGTACTCGGAAGGTTGAAGAAGGAGGATTACCCTGAGTTCAAGGCCAGCCTGGGCTACACAGGGAGACCCTGTGTCAAAAAGACACATAAAGGGCTGGGGAGATGGCTCAGTGGAATAAGCAGTTCCCTGGCAAGCGCAAGGGCCTGAGTTCAATCCCCAGTTCTGAAAAAAAAGAAAAAAAAAAAAAAAAAAAAAAGACACATAAAAAAGAGGCAAAGTCCTCATGGCTGAAGTTGCATACTTCTCCTAGGGATGAATGGAATCTTGGAGTTGCTGTGTGAGGTAACTGGTACCACCCAGTCCACCAGATGCAGATGTGCACCAGACCCCGGATGGGTGGCCGGAACACCTGGAGTGACCCCTTCCTAAAAGGTGCCTGCTGTAGAAATTGTAGAGAAGCAGAGGTTAACAGTGTCAGCTGCATGCCCCTGCTGTGGAATCGCCAATGGAGCAGGGTGCTGCTGAGGAACACTGTAGCCCCCTCCAGGCCCGGGAGGGGCACCGCTGTTTCCCCAGAACTGCAGGGGCAGTATCCCCTGGGGGTACAGACTGCTCCCCAGAAAGAAGGATCTTCCTGACACACACTGTTGACTTGGCACTCAAAGCCTTGCTGGTCTTGCTTGCCAGGCCTGATCACCCCTGCAGGTTCTGTGCAGGGCTAGGATGCTGGGGACCCCACATGGCACCCATGTACCCCTATCCCCCCTCCACCTTCCTAGACCTCACTGCTTCCCTGGGAGTGTGGGGGAGGGTGGCTCATGGCCTGCGGGCCTGTGGCATGATTTGTCCCGCTGTCCACCTGTTGGAGAATTTGAACTGAACTGGATGGAAAATCCTCTGCACCAAGGAGTGTCGAAGGCAGAGTGCTTGGCTGATGTCCATGGGTTGATGGGGTGCAATTCCAAAGTATCAGCCCCGCATCCTAGCAAAACAAGATCTTCTATAAAATGTTTGCAAGTGGGATTACAAAAGCTGGTGCTGAGTCACTTCATCAATGTTAGTCATGCCTCTCCAGGCAGACTTACTGGGGTGGGTTTTGGTTACAGGAGGTCGCTTATCATACAGTGGGGTAACAGGAGTTGAGGCCAAGCATGCAGGTGCAATTTATCTCTTGCGCCCTTGGCTGGGCCGCTGTGTCCAGGGCAGGAAGACTTTGAAGCCGGCTAGTGAGCAGCATCTTCTTCTGGCCTTGGTGCAGCTGCATATTATACAGAGCCCTTTCTGGCTCTTGTGTTGGCCCAAGAAGTTTCTATTTGTAATCCCACAGATGAGTTACTAGAATCCTATCAAGTTACTTCCAATCTACCACTTCCCAGTGTGTCCCCTGGGCCAGGGCGTGGTGGTGCGCGTCTGTAATCCCAGCTCTGTGGAGGCTGAGATAGGAGGATCACCGTGAGTCTGAACTGCACAGCAGGGCACTGTGTCCCACAAATAAATTAAAAAGAGAACATCAATTGAGACCAGGGAATCAATTGTGGAATGCCACATTCCCCTTAGCTTGTGAGATGGGAGCGACGAGCCTGTACATAGCATCATTTTCTTTTTTGGCAGAATGGGGGATTGAATTCAGGCCCTTGCACTTGCCAGGAAGTGCTTATTCCACTGAGCCATCTCTCCAGCTCCCCACAATTTATTTTTGATCTCTAAAACTTGCAGATCTAGTGTTTCATGTGCCACTGAAGTGAACTGGGCTGCTTCTACCAGAAAGGAAAAAAAAACATTATATAGTTTGAGTCTAATGGACCCTCTGTGATGCTCGTGTAAATATAAGCAAAATCAGGCAGCACAAAGGTGGGTGTGAACCCTGCTTTGCCACCTTGCAGGTGCCTACTCCTTGCCACTCATTATGCCAAGTCGGTGAACACATAGGTTGCTTCCTGTATGCCTTGGACAAAGGTACCAAGATGCACAGCCAGCTACTATGCTAAAGGACAAATTTATAGTAGAAAAAAGCCGGGCGTGGTGGCGCAGGCCTGTAATCCCAGCACTTGGGAGGCTGAGACAGGAGGATTGTTGTGAGTTCGAGACCAGCCTGAGCTACAAAGTGAGCTTAAGGCCAGCCTGAACTGCATAGTGAGACCCTGTCTCAAAAAGACAAAAAAAAAAAAAAAAAAAAAAAATAGTAGAAAAAGAAGAGATGGGTTTTTTGGAACCAGGCTTAACTAAAGGCCAGACTTTCAGGGTAGTTGGAAAAAGGCGCTCTAATCCTAGTTGTCAACTGTGAGCTGTCTGACCCCCATGGACTTCCTCCCAATCTTTTATTATTTTTTGGTCTTTGAGACAGAGTCTCACTATGGTGTTCAGGCTGGTGAACTCAAGGGTTCCTCCTGCTCTGGCCTTCTGAAAGCTGGGGTAACAGGGGTACGCTCCCCCCAGTGTCTTGGTCTACATTTTGGAAGCTACAGTTAGATGTTTCTCACAGACTGCATGTACAGTTAGACTAGTAAGAACTCATATACTCTGGAGCTGATATTAAGGTTATTTTAAACTTCATGCCAGGCTATGCACGGTGGTATATGCCTACAATTCTAGTACTTAGGAGGCTGATGCAGGAGGAAGCCTTGAATTTGAGGCCAGTGTGGTCCTACACAGTGAGCTCCAGGCCAGCCTGGACTACAGAGTGAGATAAAAACCACTGGATTTTATCTGTGGTGGCAGTGCAGCAGAGAAGCAGAAATAAAGGGGGGAGGGCTTTATTAACTCTGAAGATGAAGGACCAACACAGGGAGATGGGGGAACCTCTGACTCCACATAGGGAAGGGTGGAACTTGCACTTTTGTTAGGGGCGGAGTCTGAGGGGCAGGTTCAGTGACACATAAGGAACTGATAGGGATTCCTTCGTGTCTAGGGTTGGAGTGGGGAAGGAGGAGGAAGTGCTTGCTGGGAAGATAAGCTATTGTTTTGGGGATTCAGCCAGTTCAATTCCCTGTACCCTCCCCTACTCCCTAAAAAAAGTCAAAAGCCAACACCACTCATGGTTCAACAGATGCAGAAAGACACCTTTCCAAAGCTTCCCTTATTCTGGAAACTGCAGGGAGTGAGGTTAGCCCAAATTCCTTCCCAAAATAGCTATTTTGCATTTTCTTTGGTGATGATCAAATTTCTTTCTTTGTATGTATGGAGGATGAGGCAGGGTTTCATCACGCAGTCCTCAGCTCCCTGCCTTCTGTTCAGCCACAGCCCTGGAGCACAGCATTACAGGCCTGTGAAACTGTGCTCAGTTCTTCTGAAATAGTTTTACTGGCTAAAAAGAATTTAAAAAAAAGAAAAAAAAAGGAAAAAAAAGGAATTTAAAGGATACACTCTCAATTTCTTCCTTGAATTTGAATTAAGAATAGCAGCTGGGGATATATAGCAAAGCAGAACAGTGCCTGCCTGGCAAGCACAAAGTTGTGAGTTCAATTCCTGGTGATACAGGGAGATGAAATGCCCAACCTGAAAGATATCCAGGTGGAGTTTGTGTGGTCTAAAACTGAAGAATGAATTTTAGGAACAAATGGAGGTTAAGAGCAGAATATTTATTGGAGGAAAGAAAGCTTCTGATGGAGGGACAGAAGGGGACTGGAGCAGGCTGTCCAAGAATTGTCTTTTCCAGGGATTTTGATATAGCAAAACCATGAGGTGAGGATTGTCTAAGGTGGAGAACATGGTGCGACGGAACTCTGATTAATCAGTAAGACTGCAAGCACAATTGCTCAGGTAAAATGCATTAAATCCAGGACCAAATGGCGAAGCAAGTCATGCAGCAAGTGGGCATGAATACTGAACAGGGGCTTTTCCTGAAGGGACTGGGTCAGTGACTTCTGGCTTCTTCAGGGAGCCTGATACCTATTTAGTGTATCAGTCCCTGAGGCCCCTGTGGCTGCATTTGCTTACTCTTTTGTTCTGAGGTCTGGCCCACAGTGGGCCTGTCTGTCTCTCAAAGCTGCAAAATCACTGTCTTCCTATTGTCTCCTTCAAGGGCCCAACCCTGCCTGTAGTATTTCTAATTTAGCTGCTGGTAACACTGGGGCGACTTCTCTTTTCTAAAACGGAGAAATGTATTTTAGGAACAACGGAGGTTAAGAGAATATATTGGGGAAACAAAAGCTCCTATCTGAAAGCTGGACAGGGGTTGTCTGGGAACCTGCCTTTTCTAGGGGTTTTTATAGAGCAAAACCCAAGAAGTGGGCCTGAGAGGTAGCTTGGCGGTCTAAAGTGCCTGCCTGGCAAGCGTAAGAACCCGGGTTTGATCCCTGGGACCCCATGCTATGCTAGCACTGTGCCAAGCCAGCCACCAAAATAGGGCATGGTGGCACAGCCTGTAATCCCAGTGCTGGGCAGGCTGAAACAGGAGGATCACTATGAGTCTGAGCTGCGCGGAGAGACCCTGTACCAAATAAATGAAAACAAACAACAAAAAAACACCACCAGGAGATGAGGCTAGTATTGGGTGGAGAACATGGGAATGGGCTGGTGGACATGAAGTGGGACAAAACGATGGTCTGCCAATAAGATTAAAGGCACAATTGCTCAGGTAAAATTGAATTTTTTTTTTTTTTCTTGACAGAACCAGGGATTGAACTCAGGCCTGCTAGGGAAGCCATCTACTGAGCCATCTTCCCAGCCCTGAGGTAAAGCTGATTAAGTCCAGGCCCAAATGGGAAAGTGAGACATGTAGCAAGTGGGTATGAATATAGAGCAGGGAATCTTCCTGTAGGGGTTGGATTAGTGACTCTTCCTGGCTTTTCAAGGTGACGGTCAATCCTGGATGCTTATATTTAGGGAGGTCAGCATTTGTCTGATCTTTTGTCTTGAGGTCTGGTCCATGGCAGGAGTGTCTGTCTCTCAGTGGCGAGGTATCTGGCCTTCCATACAGGCTCCTTCTGAGGCCTAGCTCCATTTGACTGCCTGTAATTTTTCTATCTAATTCAGTTGCCTATGATATTGCCTATAATATTGGTAGCAGGGGCCAGGGAGACAGCTCAGTAGAATAAGAGCTTGTTGGCAAGCACAGGGTCCTGAGTTCATTTTGACAGGTCTGGCCTATGTGGTTACCAGCTGAATCACGGTGGTGTCTCCACAAGGTGGGGATGAGGCCAGAACTATCTACCTCTTCGAAGCTCTTTTCAGCACTGTCTTCACCCCTTCCACAGCTCGCCAAGACGTTTACCTCACCTCCCAGGATGATCTCTAATGAGCTATCACAATGTCATCATCTTCCCTCCCCAAGGTCCCGCCCCCTTTAGGAACCTATAAATCCAGCTGCCCTCCATTGTTTGGGCTTTAGGGTTACTTGCCCCCACAATTGCTGCTGAGTAAATCCTGACACTTTCAGTCCTTTTTTTGTCTTTTTTGAGACAAGGTCTCATTAGGCAACTCAGGCTGGTCTGTAGCTCATTTTGTAGCCCAGACTGGTCTAGAACTTGCAATGGCCTCCTGAGTGCTGGGATTACAGGCATGCACACACTCCCTCTTAACAGTGAAAATGTAGGAGCCAGGGAGATGGCTCAGTGGAATGAGTGCTTCCCTGGCAAGTGCAACAGTCTGAGTTCAATCCCTGGTTCTACCAAACAAACAAACAAAACCAGTTAAAATGTATGGTACAACCCTGAAAAATTATGCCTTTTAAACACGTGGGGCTGGGCCTGGTGTACATACCTGTAGTACTACCAAGAGCTTGGAAGGCTGAGGTAGGAGGAGCTGCAAATTCCAGGGCAGCCTGGGCATATGACTTCAAGGCCCTAAATACATAAAGAGACTGTCTCAAAAGTAAGCAAAGATGGGGAGGGTGAAATAGCTCAGCGGTCTAAAGCTCCTGTTTAGGTAAGCTTAAGGCAAGCGCACAAGGACCTCGGTTTGATCCCCAGCACCACTAGCCACACCAGCCCCCCCCCCCCTCCGTGGGCTAAGTAGGCCACAAGAAAACAAATAGTGGGCCGAGGAGACAGCTCAGTAGAATAAGCGCTTGTCTGGCAAATGCAAGGGAGTGAGTTCAATCCCCAGTTGAAAAAAAATTCCAAAAAAAAAGAAAAGAAAAACCAAACAAAGAATCAAAAAAGACCACCAGACGCTCAAGCAGCTGAACTATATATACCCCTGGCCCTCAAAAGACAGCATCTGGGAGCCAGGCATGGTGGTGGACTCCTGTAATCCCAAAACTCAGGAGCCTGAGGCAAGAGGACACTGCAAATTAGAAACCCAATGCGCATTAACGGCCAGCCTAAACTTTATGGGAAACCCTAGCCAAGGAGATAGCTCAGCAGCATAAGCACCTGCCTGGCAAGCGCAAAGTCCTGAATTCGATCTCCCCTCAAAAAGATGGGGAAACCTGACTCTAACCCAGCTCTATCCCTGGGCGAGGGCCAAAGGGTTTAGAACTAGAGGGATATTGAAGATGCCCAGAGATTGCGCAAATTACCTCCGTTGCTCGGTTCAGAGGCCGAATCCAGAAAGGGACGCTAGCAGCAGTTGCCAGACGTTTGTTTTTACGTTGGGCATGAGCCCAGGGCTCCAGGCAGTAAGCAGGTGCACTCTTGAGCGCCCAAGCGCCCAGGCGCAGGTTTTTCATCAGACCACACAAAGGGCCCGGCACTCCGCGTTTTGCTTTTGCACGCGCCTACAACGTGCAACGCGAGGCGTGGCCGAAAGCTCACTAAATTTTGGATGCTCTTCCCGCCCCTCAGCGGGGCGGTTCCGGCGAGGCACAGCTCCCGGCGGTCAACCTGCGCCTTCGCCCCTCTCCCCTCCCCTCCAGAATCGCCTCACGCCCGGGGGCGGGGCCCACGGAGCGCAGAGCCGCCGCGCCAGTCCCGCCTCCACGTAGCCGCGCGCCCGGGGCGGGGCCTGCGCAGCGCGCGCTCCGCCGTCCGACCCCTCCTCGCCCACGTCGCCACGGTGCCTCCCGATTGGCCGCTGGGGCTGGGTCCTCGGTCGGCGCGCCCTCCTGGCCCCCAGTTTCCCGCCAGCACGAGTCGCGCGTGGTGGATGCGGTGTCTTTGGGCGCTCGGCCCAGCCGAACGGTTGGGTTCCGTCGACTGTCGCCATGTCGCGGCAGAGCACTCTGTACAGCTTCTTTTCCAAGTCTTCAGGGCTGAATAGTGCCGACGACGGCTCGGCCAGGCCCCTGTGCGAAGCCGGCGGCGGCGCGCCCCGCGGGGCCGCCCCTGTGCCGGGCAGAGATGCGGCCCGGAGCGACGCTGGGCCTGGGCCCCGGCCTCCGGCGGCCTCCGCGTCGCCGCCCGAGGGCAAGAACCTGAACGGAGGGCTGCGGCGGCCAGCAGCGCCTGCGGCCCCCGCCAGGTAACGGCGCGGAGAGGGCGGGCGCGGGGCCCGGGAGGGTCGCCCGCCGCGCGGACCGGGCCGCGGGAGGCGCGCTGCGTGCGGGGCTCTCCGGGAGGCTGCGCCGAGGAGGTGCGGACGCGCTGAGCGGGCGGGGCTGGGCAGGCTGGCGACGGGGCTGGGGTGGGGAGCAGAAGGGTGTGCGGCTGGCGGGGCCCGGGGAGGAGGGCGCCCAGAGGCGGGTGAAAGAGTTTACAGGAGCGCGCCGCGAACTCTGCCTCGGGCCGCGAGCACGGCTGGCGCGGGGGAGGG